>BSBM01000469.1:13647500-13935000 GCA_027924585.1 Larix kaempferi
GAGAAAAATCATCCTGAGCAATGCTCTTCGGCAAGCAATCCAAAGCACCACTTTTGTAAAGCTTGAATACAGACTGCCATTTTCTCCACAGTCGTTCCGATGTCAAAACAAGAGTTAGCTTGTCTTTAAGGCTCTCCCGGTTAACAAGAAAGATATCCATACATTGAGTTTGGAAAGAATGCAAACATATAAAATTGAATATTCCAGTTAATTTCCTCATTTCATAACACAGGCAGCAATATAAAGAATTTGATTGATAAGAAGAAAAATTCTATACCATCCAAACATTAGTGGAAGCGTTTCCCTTTCCCGGGCGAGATGGAGACCTGCACAATAACCATCTCTCCCTTGATTTTTGAATTGAAGAAATGAATGTAGTGTTTGCAAATTCCTTGTTTGACAAATTTTGTTGTTTGCATAATTTGTTGATGATGTCCCGAGGAACATCTCTATGTAAAAGATGAGTTGTTCGATGCTAATACCTTTTATGGAGCTATTTATATTGATCATTTGCAATGATTATTTTCTGCGTAGAAATAGTATGCTACCCATCCAATATATAAAAATTTACTGATGGCAGATCAATTTCTTTTTCATTTTCAGGAAGAAAGGGAAATCTGGTCTCCTTATTGAAAGGAAATAGAGTAGCATCTCTCAATGTTCTTGTAAATGTATGGACAAGTGATACCACCATCTTTTGCACCACCTCCTCATCAACCTTTCGATATTGTAAGTGCGGAGGCGCAACAACACATCTTGTTACCTCAATGGAAAAAGCTTTCTCATCGAACAAAAAGTATTTGATCTGATATTGTTCAACTTCTTTTGAAGTTTCGAAGCTCTTAGTCGCTTTCCGCAGTATCGCTTTAGAAGGACTTACTTTGAGTTGTTTCAAGGTATATTTCCCCACATCTTTTACAATATATTGGAGAAATTCTCTTCTGTTGTATGTTAGAATCTTTTCATGGCATACCGTTATTGGTGTTAGTTTTTCAAAATTTACTTCAATCTAATCTAGGATCTTAACTGAGAGAACAACATGTACAGCATATCTACAACATATCAATCATGGACACAATAATGAAAGCACACAAGAGACACAGATTTTACTTGGGGAAAACCATAAAGGTGAAAAAACCTAATAATTTCGTCAGAGATAGATAGAGCAATGATACAACCCAAGCATAAGAGATAGACATCTCCTAGCAGCAGCTTCTCCTACTCAACAAGTGCGGCACTCTCCAAAGTGTGTGTGCGAATAGAATGATGAAATAGAGTGCCTCCCGCACTTTATTTATACTTGACTTGACTTTCCTAATAACCTTTACTAGGTCAGCCTCAACTTAACCAGATAACACAATGCTGACTGGGCCGACACCCAATAGGGTTGTCTAATAACCCTTTGACCCACATGGCCAACCCCCACTACGGTTGTCTAATAACCCTTCGACCCACATGACTTATACAGGGCTGACCCCAACAAGGTGGTCTAATAACCCATCAAGTATAAGTTACAACACTTACAATATAAATGACGACACTTCCGTATAGAGGAATAATAACATCTCTATAGGAATACAAACACTTCCGTATAGAGGAATAATACCATCTCTATAGGAGTACAATATACATATATGAAATACATGGGTGAAATACATTCCGAAGTTACATATACATATACACTCCCTCTTAACTAGGAAGGTATTTATCGACACAGGTCTTCTAGCACAAGTCTTCTTCTCTAGATCATCATCACTGGATAATCATCATCGAGTCATCGTCATCGTCACTGCTGCTACTATCTCAATCAATCTATGAATCTACTCATCATAGGAAGTTCTACAGAGATAGTCCTTTTTCATACTGGATGTAGGCCCACAACCTGCATGTCTTCATCATCACTGGCCATACTGTGGAATCCTTAGGACTTATTACATGAGTCAACAAAACCTTGAGAGAGCATCCCAGGACTGATTACGAGCACACAACTCAACCTATCGGATCTCCCAGGATATTTTACATGTAACTGCACAACCTGTCCACGACCACGGAGTATCATCCTGATACTCATAATCATACTGATCATTGTCCACGAAGCACAGTCTAGATGCACACAACACAACCCTTACACTCACTGGCATGGAAGGAATTTCCTGTGACCATCCGGGAAAGGCTCAGCACTCACATCAATGCACATGGGAGAACACATCTACCACCATGTCATAAAGGCTTTGCACTTACATCAACGCAAATGGGAGAACGCATATACCACCATGTCGGAAAGGCTCTGCACTTACATCAACGCACATGGGAGAACACATCTACCACCATGTCGGAAAGGCTCTGCACTTACATCAACACACATGGGAGAACACATCTACCACCATGTCGGAATGTCTTTGCACTTACATCAATACACATGGGAGAAAACATCTACCACCATGTCGAAAAGGCTCTGCACTTACATCAACGCACATGGGAGAACACATCTACCACCATGTCGGAAAGGCACTGTGCATCTGTGTCTTTGGAACTCATCACACATAATACAACTGATTATGTAATGTATCCACCTGATTCATATGATCATCCTGATCATCATCATAGCATCATCCTGATGCATATCATCTAGAGTATCATCCTGATACTCATTACTGCATCATCCTAATGCATATCGGGAGCAGCATCCTAAAGCTCGTCATCCATGATCATCCTGATCATACAATGCATCCACTTGATGCATACATAGTATCTTCCTGATACATATCATCGTACATGATCTACCTAGTCATACAATGTATCCACCTGATACATATACAAATACATGATCCACCTGATCATACCTGATACATATCAACATACATGATCTACTTGATCATACAATGTATCCACCTGATACATCTACAGATACATACACATGATCTAGCTGATCATGTCCAACATCCATCATGATGCATACATACATATACATATAAATGATCCAACTGATCATATCCAGCATCCACCTGATGCATATACAGAGCAGTAATTGGAGCATCGCCCTGATGCTCATCATCCAGCGATTACATCGACAGCCATGTGAAGGATCCTCCTTCCAACATGCTTGGAATGTCTTCAGCAAATGTGTCCATCACTTCTTCCTCGAAGTGTCGTCAATCTGAAGAACATCAAGCCTCTCTCTGAAGTACTCCAACTTCACTCTAGCTAGTGGCTTCGTCAGTACATCTGCAATCGTCGCAACATACAGGAGCTTCACTACTCCTCTATGCACCATATCCCTAATATAGTGATATTTGATCTCAATGTGTTTCGACTTGTTGTGGAACACCGGGTTCTTAGATAGCTTCACACAACTTTGGTTGTCACAAAAGATACTAGTAGCTTCCAGCGGGAGATCAAATAATTCAGACAGTAGCTTCTGAATCCATACTACCTCACGACTAGCTGAATAGGCTACAACATAGTCTGCTTCGGTTGTACTCAGTGCTACGCAGGACTACTTCTTACTAAACCAAGAGATCACACTTGATCCCATATTGAAGCAGCACCCAGAAGTGCACTTCCTATCTACAGCACTGCCTAGCCAATCTCAATCAACATAACCCTGTAGGTTAAACTTTTGATTTGAATCATACTTGAGCCCATAGTCAACTGTACCCTTTAGGTACCTCAGAATAGGCTTTACAGCAACCAGGTGAACACCTATAGGATCCGTCAGGAACTGGCTCAATGTGTTCACCACAAAGCAAATATCTAGGCTAGTGTTCATCAGGTACATCAAGGACCCAATCATCTGATGATACATCGTGACATCAACCGGATCAGATGAAGCATCACACATAAGCTTCAGGTTCGATGCCATAGGTGTGGCCATGGCCTTGCTGTCCATCATCCCGAACCTCTTCAGGATCTCTACTACAAACATCCCTTGTCCAAGTAAGATTCCATCTGTACTCTGCCACACCTCCATACCTAGAAAGTAGTGCATCATCCACAAGTTCTTCATCACGAACTCGGCAGCAAGCTTCTGCTGTGTGTCGATAATCAATCTATCCTCACCTATAACAAACAGGTCATCCACATACAAAAGTAGTATCACTGGATTGCCTTCCTCAACCTCGTAGTAAAGGATGGAATCCACTTTACTCTTCGTAAAGCCCAAATTGGATAGAAAGCCATCTATCCTGCCATACCAGGTCCTCGTTTTCTGTTTCAAACCATACAGGGATTTCTTCAGTTTGCACACATTTGACTCTCAATCATTTGTCTCAAACCTGAGTGGCTGCTCCACATACACTTCCTCTTCGACTACACCCTTCAAGAAAGCTGTCTTGACATCCATCTAGTGTATCTTCCATTTCGTAACTGCAGCCAGAGCAAGTACTGATCTGATGGAAGTGGATTTGGCTACAGGAGCAAAATTCTCTATGCTGCCACCTATAGCATGCTTGATCTTATAGATCCATTTGGAAGTCACAATGGACTTCCCCTCAGGTCTTGGGACCGCATCCCAAATATCATTCTTCATGATCGAATGGTACTCCTCGATCATGGCATTCTTCTCGAATGCTGGGAACTTCAACATCTTCAACATCTTCAACATCTTCAATAGATAACTTTGTTGTTGGAACAAATGTTGTAGTCCTTCTTTTGTAGGTGATAGTATATGATCTTTCCTACAAAACAAGTTAAATTGCATGATTAGAAACATCTCATAGTTTTCAGAACAAGTTCCTACTCGTAAAGAAATATGTCATACAGTCATGCAATTAATTTAGCCAATGCTTCAATACAACATTTATCCATATCTTGTGACTTTCTAGACGCCTTTCAATCTCTACCAGAATATTGTTAAGAGTGTGCACAACTCCCAACATGTCAGCAAAGAGGTTTCATTCTAGATAAGTAGCAATGGAATGTTGTACAGTTCCATAGGCCACTTACCCATGTATATTAGTAGTATATTGTTCATCAATGCAACTATTCTAATATGCATAATACACAACCTAATTCTGGGAACATCAGTATATACATTATTGAACAGTATTATTTAAACAATAAAATATGCAAGGAATGATAATTCAAATACTTATCTTTGTTTGTTTGTTGGTTTGAATCCCTCTTAGTCTTTGCTTCTTTTCTGCAACTCCATTCTGATGTGGACTGTGAGAAGTGGTCAACTCCCTCTGAATATGTGCATCCTTGCAGAAACTACTGAAGTGTGCTCCTTCTTGATCTTTGCTTCCTTGTAGGAACAACTGGAGTGTTCTCCCTCTTGATCTTTGCTTCCTGGATTACTTGTCCTTGAACTTATATCCATCCTTAATCACTATGCATGCTTATTAGTATCATTATTGTGTTATCCTCTAAGTCTCATACATAATCACACATTCATTAGTATAATCTTAATACTATCAAAACACAATAGTCTTAAACATGTAAAGTCATGATCATTTCAAACACAGATAATAAACATTAGTATTCAAGGTTTCAGGGAATACTTCCTTTACTCATGCATATTCTTATTTGACCAAAGGACTTTTCTGGTTAGTCATATCATCAATCAAAGTAAGAAGCATAATATGCTTAAACCCATGATTACTCAGACCTATACTTTCATGACTCTTCTGGTTAGTCATATCATCAATTAAGGTAAGAAACATAATATGCATGCAACCATGATTCTTCAAACCTATGACTTCAAGAATAATCATTATCAATCATGCCATGTATACTTATATAAGAGATTCTATCACAAGGTAGGATTCTAACTTGATATAGGAAAAACATACTTGGATTAGTATGTTAGCTAGTTATGTCTAACATACCCACATGATGTCTTCTTGTTCTCTTCAATGACTTGTGCAAGTAACCTACATATCTCATAGGTTAACCATGATAGAACCAAGTTATACATACCTCGTAAATAGATCTTCTAAGTGATCCATGACAATGGATGAATCTTTGTCTTCATGTCACCATGATCATATGTTCTTGAACTAGAACATGATTTGTCTTTCTTGGTGTACCTTTCATGTTAGAGAACAACATAAACCTCATACAACATCACAATGCATTAGTACAATCATACGTGTCAAAACCTTAATCAATGAATATCTTTTATCATGTATTCATAATTTTATTAAGGTGATACGACAAGTCTAGTAATTAATCAAGGTTGTACTAACCGTAATGATATGAAGACAAACATATCATAAACTTAACCATGATTAGAATTCGAAACATACCTGTAAGTCATACCTGTCAAGATTGCTTGTAATCTTCTTATGTAAGGCCTTAGCCTCATCTCCCTTTGAAACAGGAACTTCTTCACTTATGTAGGTGACCAATCCATTCTCTTCTAAGATTAACCCAATCCACTTGATTTGCAGGAACTGAATATGGAGCTGGATTAGTTTTTTTTAGAGAAACCATAAAAATTCAAACTTTGAATTTCAAACTTCTGAAAGGATAGAAAGATGTGCCTTGATGAGCTGATCAAGTTAGTATACTCAGAATTTGAAAACTGCAAAGTTTCACCCCTCAAAATTGCCTTTAAAATTTCTAGATCTTCTGGACAGGATCCCGAACTAGGGTTTGATAAAGCCCACCCTTCTGCCCAACCAAAAGGCTCGATCCAAAGCTCTAAGCTTCTATTTTTCTGAGGAGCTTCTAGCCATGGTCGCATATTTCAAAAATTCCAATTTTTGCAGAAGCCCTAATTTTCCATCTTTCCGATCAAAGTCCCGAACTGGGGTTTGATCAAGCCCGGTCTTCTTCCCAACCAAAAAATCTGATCTTTGTCTCTAAATTTTGATTTTTATGAGTAGCATCCAGCCGTGGTCTCCGATTACAAAAATTTCAACTTTCTCCAAAACCCTAAATTCTGGAAGCCATGAATGAAGGTGCTCAAAAATAATTTTGTTTTGACATAAATATGTATCTGATTATTTCTGGTGTAACTCTGAACTTTTCGATCCACAGGGTCTAAAAATTTTTTTATGTGGTATCCTGACCTGTCATCTCTCCAACCCCATAGTTCATACCAAAAATGGATTCTATGAGAGAGATTTATGCCAAGTGTCGCAACGTGACTTGAGAAATTACAATTCGTTCACTACCTATCACTTTTTACGAAATTTCATTTAGATCTTCCTAGCCCAAGTTATGACCTTTTTTCCTAGGTCACCTGTTTATGACTCAGATATGGAAGAGGCAGAAACCCTATATTGTACTGATCATAAAAAACAAAGTACAACGAATTAGAAGTTTTTCTTTTGGAAAAAGGTACATGGGGATCTAATCTTCAACCTGTAACAAAATTAGATCCGAAAACTTCTCCAAAATGGATTTATAGCGAAATTTCTACGATGACTAGTTTTTTCTATATCAATCCCTAGCATCGCAAGTGCAACAAGTGTCATACATGCCATACCATGCCTTCTTTCAGGCTAGCTCTAATACCATGTTAGTTTTTCAGAATTTAATTCAATCTTATCTAGGATCTTAACTGAGAGAACAACATGTACAACATATCTACAGCATATCAATCATGGACACAAGAGACACAGAGTTTACTTGTGGAAAACCATAAAGATGAAAAACCCCAATAAATTCCTCAGAGATAGATAGAGCAATGATACAACCCAAGCATAAGAGATAGACATCTACTAGCAGCAGCTTCTCCTCCTCCACAAGTGTGCCACTCTCCAAAGTGTGTGTGTGAGAATAGAATGATGAAATAGAGTGCCTCCCACACTTTATTTATACTTGACTTGACTTGCCTAATAACCTTTACTAGGTTGGCCTCAACTTAACCACATAACACAATGCTGACTGGGCTAACACACAATAGGGTGGTCTAATAACCCTTTGAACCACATGGCCAACCCCCACTAGGGTGGTCTAATAACCCTTCGACCCACATGACTTATATAGGGCCGACCCCAACAAGGTGGTCTAATAACCCATCAATTATAAGTTACGACACTTACAATATAAATGATGACACTTCCGTATAGAGGAATAATAACATCTCTATAGGAATACAAACACTTTCATATAGAGGAATAATACCATCTCTATAGGAGTACAATATACATATATGAAATACATGGGTGAAATACATTCCGAAGTTACATATACATCAACAATCGGCCCCTTATTAATATTCATATAATGTAATACAGAGGAAGTTTTCCCAGCCAGCATTCTTTTCCTCCATACCGACAAAATTCCTTTCTTTAAGGATGTCGCGGTATCAATTCCGGAATGATTAGAAACAACATACGAGGGAAAAACCCACCCCTACTTCGCACAGGAAATCAGATCTGGATCGGGACCATTTTTCATTACATCTGGTCGATAATCAGAAACCATAAAATCACACTGTATAAGGCCATACTTTTCACCTATGATCGCTTCAGCTTGAACTCGCAATCTTTTATCAGAATAAATGGGTTCCACATATATCAATATCCCAGCTCTAATCAGGTTTCCCTCGAAATCCAAGTAGAATATATATATATATATCCCAGTACAAATTATCTAGTTCTTCCATCTCAACATACCATCCATTTGTGAATGACGGAAGGTAGTGATCTTTTATCAATTCAAAGCAAGGGATTTCCTGGTAGTTATTGAGGCTCAACAAATCAGCCATGCTTTATCTGCAAAACAGTCAATATTAAGTAGTCAATATAAGAATGCATACAATGTCTATAATTATAAATTAGTGTTTTAATATTAGATGTATACTTGCAAATGTTCATGCTAATGATCGATGGTTAGGGAACGACCCCTCATTTTCAAAATCAATTGATTGATTAAGATAAAATCTGCTCACATTATCCATGAGAGATAGAATGCAAATTTTATAGAGTCGTTTGGGATAAGGATCGATCATAGAATGAGCGATCATCATAGAAGGGCGACCGATCCTTCTTGTTTATGTGTATGAGTTTATCACATGTTTTTTATTCGAGTTTATGTGAGTTTTTGTGCTTAAATTATATGTATCTGAATGTTAATTGCACATTGATTAATTGGAATACAAGTGCGTGATTGTGAAGAAGAAGCACATAGTTTGACGAATTCGTAGCACCCTGGTGAATACATTAGAGATTCAGCGTAGTTCTGTATACTATGATAGCTTCCAAGTGTGAAGTCATCTGGTGTTCTAGTTGATGTTAAATAGAATGTTATGCGAAGATGGTAATGACATCGTTGCATCGCCATGGTTAAGAGAATCTTGATTATTCAACCCCCATATTCGCTTTAGGTTAGACTTCAACTTGTTTCCAACGTGATGTCGAAAGGTTGGCCGACCCTTATCTCAGTCTTCTTCCAGTGTTCACCATCCTTCATATACATGAATTGACACCTTCGCCTTCAGAGGTTGAATATTTTTACAATTCTCTCATGAATGAAGGCTAGGACGAAACGTCTTGTACCCAGGACTCGTTTCGTAATAGTTCAATACAGCAAGAAGGGTCAGTCAATCCTTCTTCTGTTCACCATTCTGGATACAGGTGAATTCACAATTCTATACTAAAGGAAGGGGCGACCGATCCTTCTTTCCAGATGTCGGGAGTCAAGATGCGGACAGGGGCCAGATTGAAAATTGATAATAATTACGCAGATCCAAGGTGCGAGAAAGGCAACGTTCGAGAGATTGAAGACTGCGGAAGGCCATGGGGCTAAGCATGGAAGGAGATCAATGGTACCAGATCGATCATGCAAGATGGGTGGCTCAGAGAAATTCCTTTATCCCTAGAGGTGCAAGAATGATAGGAAAGGATAGATAATATAAAAAATGGAATGTACGGGGATCTTAGTATTGTTTTATCCAGTTGCCCCCTTCCTCCCTTGGTCGAGGTCAAGGTGGAAAGTTAATTTAGATAGACTCAAATAGACTCTAGCACCTTGGTGAATTCACATTCTATCTGGGACCAAGTCCAACAAAACTGATGCAATAACTAAACAGCTAGCTCAAAGAAAAATTCAAAGAATCAAGAAAGAGAGCTACAATGGAATGTCACATTACACATATGGAACAAAGTTATATTCATTTTGAATCTTTGATATAATATAAGCAAAATTAATCTAGGGGTTTAATATTGCTCCCATGCATATTGCAAGAAAATTTCCCACTTCCAAAGGTATGTTCTTCCTTTATGAGATCAAATGAGCTAAGCCTTAAAATTGGACAAAAGTATTTGCAGGCCACCCGATAATTTAAAAGATTTATGGTATTAAGAATGGAATTTAGCTACATTGAATAGATGGAAACCTTAATTAAGCTTGGACAATTATTGGACAACAAGATCTACAAATCATACAAAGATAACAAATAAAAATTATTAAAGAGTATTGATTGGATTGTTTCTTATCTCTTCTTTCCCACCAGACCAAATCATTTTGACAGTTACTAAATGGATACCTTGCCTTTGGTAAAAATTGCCATGCAATGAAGGGGCGGTCATCCCTTCTTCTACCAAGTATTCTTTTCATAATAGATCTAGACTGCAAGAAGCGTCGGCCAATCTTTCTTGTCTTCAACATTCTGGATACAGGTGAACTCCTGGATATAGGTGTTCATAATTTTATACTAAACAAAGGGGAGACCGATCCTTCTTGTAGCCAATCTCCATTCCCCACTATTTACAATGGATGTTGGGAGTTGGGAATTGTTGTCGCATCCCACAATATGCATTCCAGGTTTCGAGATAGCGGTATTGATGGAATGTTTAAAGAAATCTAGGTATCCACAATCCACAACATATTTGCGTCTTTGGTAAAGGCAATGAAATCCTCATGCAGGGTGCAAGAAGGGTCAGCCGACCTTTCTTGTGCTGAGTATTTTGTTCAAAATAGTTCTAGGTTGCAAGAAGGGTTGGTCGATCCTTCTTTTGTTCACCATTCCGGATACAGGTGAATTGTAACCTATAGGTGTCTATAGTCCTCTACTAAACGAAGGGGTGGCCGATTCTTCTTGTCGCGTGTTGGAACAAATATTGTTGATATGTTATAACTTAGCCAATATACCGATCCCAACTATAATTTCATTACAGAAGTCAGAAGTATGGAATTGTTGTCCTAGCCTAGGCAGGTTGAATAGTTTTACAATTCTCTCGTAAATGAAGTGTCGAATGAACTTTCTTCTACCGAGTATTCTGTTCAAAATAGTTCTAGACTGCAAAAAGGGTCGGTCGATCATTCTAGTGTTCACCATTCTGGATAAAAGTGAATGGTTGGATATAGTTGTTCACAATTTTATAATAAGCAAAGGGGCAGTCGATCCTTCATGTCAGAGGTCGGAAATCAGGATAAATATTGTTTATATCTTATAACTTAGCTAATCTCAGTTCTAGGATGAATTCTGCATTAATTTGGAAGAAAGAACATTGACAATATTTAAATGTGATAATCAGAGCATATAAAATGAATTATAACCCAGGTATTACATTCAACTATGAGGCAAAGCGATAAGATGGTGTAACGCGAAATACATCCACAAAAGAGAAATTACAAGACTGAAGAAAGTAAAAACATATGAATCTCTGTTTTGGATATACTTTTACTTCTGCTCTTCATTAAAGTCTTCGAAAAGTATTACATCACTGTATTTTTTTCTCTCCGATCCAACCCCTATTACTTTGTAAAATCAAAATTTATACAAAACGATCTTTGAAATCGTCAATAAAAAAAGAAATTTCAAATATATCTCTCTGATCCAACCCCTATTATCTTGTTCAAATTTGAATAAATTTGCCATTTATTTCAATCCTTCTACTATTTGATGATCAAAAGCATTGTTTCCATTTAGATGTCTCCTTTGCAATATAATTTGATGAGGATCATAATTCATCCTTTCATCCTCTTGGAAATCCATAATCTTCAGTAATTTTTCTATTGCAGAGAGGGATGCCTTATTCTTAATGATGAATGGACCAACTTTAAGGGGCAATTTCACATCATATTCTTTTTTGAAAGCACATAAATGTTCTTCTGAATGCAACCTTTGTCTAATAAATTCCAAGGTAAAAACCCTTGTTGTTAAAAAGGCTGGCAACAGATATGGTGCTACAGTAAAACCATACACCCTAATTATAGCATGTTCTCTATATAAGAACCAATCACCTGTTTGGCCTTCTGGTGTAGGCTACAAAGTTTCTTTTTCTTCTAACACTCAGGGCATTTCAGCAATAAAAAT
Organism: Larix kaempferi; assembly: GCA_027924585.1. Taxonomy (NCBI): domain Eukaryota; kingdom Viridiplantae; phylum Streptophyta; class Pinopsida; order Pinales; family Pinaceae; genus Larix; species Larix kaempferi. The sequence goes on from BSBM01000469.1 coordinate 13,659,715, forward strand.
AATTCTGTAAATTTCTGCCATGATTTTATGGGTGAACTCAAACATATTGACCTATTTATTAAGGTCATGAGAAAAGATGGTACCAAGAAACTTGGATTTCGAAATGTTTGAACAATATGACTGATACCTGAAATGGTTGAACTAGTTGAAATTGACCAACTGGACATGAATCGCTTCAGCTAGGAATTCATCAAAATTAAAACAACACACCGGACTCGACTGTGACTCTGGTGAAATTACTTGGAGAAGGAAACCTAACATAACTTCTGTGATTTGACTTATCACTATATAGGCCTAAAATTTGACTCAACAAGGACAAAAATAATTGGGTATCTCATTGAAAGACATCAATACTCAATGGGAACGATAGGTTTTCATGCGACTAACCATCTTTCAAGACTTGTAATAAAAAATTGTCTTTTTCTGCAAGACTGTTGTTTTTATAAAAAATGCCAAATTTTCTTCATTACATGACTCAGGGCTTTTGGGAAATGTTTCAGGTAAACTAGAACCTCACGGACAGTCTGCGCATTTACTGGACATAGAATTTTGGTCGTTTTTACATTAATGATTACCCTTTTTCCCTGTGAATAATTCGCCGCACACCAACAAAACAAATTCGGGGAAGTGTAGGGTTTGTTCGACACAAAAATAGTACATAAAAGAACCAAAACATTAACTACATCCTTTCCCTACGACTTAAACTCCATTAATTTCTCCTTAGACTGCGAAATACTATAGAGAGACAAAACAGGGTCGAAAAGAGGATCAAATACAAACTTCTCGTTTTCATTTGAACTTTCATTGAAGGGAAGAAGTTCTTCGATTTTCGCCATTTCAGACACAAAATCTAAACACTGAGGGTTTCGAACTACATGTGAACTGTGAAGTGACCTTCTTGGGTGCTGTTCCAGTTGAAAAAGACAATGACGTGTTTCACGTGGACCGTTCTTTTCCTCCATGTAATAAGCAACAAAAACATTTTTTAAAACTTCAAACAAACCTTTTATAGAACATATGCTTAGGTGTTTTCTGAACTTGCAATGAGCGGTTTAAATTTAAGCGCTTTTCATAGCAGACTCCACCAATGCTTGCCACGTGGTAAGCAATTTAATTTCCACTCTACCTTTTCCAAGTTTAACCACCGTGCACTTTCTAGTGCGGGAACCCATTTCCATCGTCTATTATCTAGGTGTGTTGTCCAACTTTTTAGCGCCTTTTCCACCTCCGCCCTTGGGGTGAGAGACCTTACGTAGAGACCTTAGAATAGTGACAATATTTGCATTGTTACTCTCTATAAACATTAATAACCCAAGAATCCATATAGAATAAATTTAAAAAACATAAAGACAAAAATGCTAACAATATGAAGAAATCACTTGTTTGATGAATAATACCAATTCTAAACATTGTTTGTAGATGGGTTTGTAGAAGATCTAGTGTAACATGGGAAGAAGTCAATGAAGAAGAGGGAGAGATGACCATAAGAGATAAGAGAAGTCTAAACAACAAGATCAATCTTCCCAGATGGCATTGATGGCATTGAGATGAAACATTAAATTAGGAAAAGAAGGAGAGATCACATGACGTAGCAATAACATCTAAGGTTGTGTTGTTTTTTTAAACAACCCATTTCATATTAGCTCCATAATTATATTGTTCATGTTTGAGTATTAATAACTCGAATGCTTCCAAATGGCTCCAAATTCTTTTGATTTGGGTCTCAATGTGTTTGAAAGGTATTAGGACATAAAAAGCGACAAAATTTGCATTGTTCCTCTCTACGGCTTTTAATAACCAATGTCTAACCGAGATAAACCAAGAACCCATATCGAGGAAATTTTAGAAACATAAAAAGTACCTAACAATTTGAAAAATATTCATAACCGTTGAGATTGAATTGACAAGTAATCAAACTTATAATAGAAAAAACAAGGTTGGATGCAAATGGAATACAATCTATGCAATTTCCAATGAATACAGAGATCGATAAACACAAAAGAGAGAGTGAATGTAACAAATATCTTCATGAATACAAAAACTATTATCTTGAATCACTTCATTAACAAACACCACTCCTTTGAATCCCTTTGGCAACTTGAAAGTGGACGACAAAGTGGAAAGGTAACATTAACCAAAGCTAAAGCTATAGCCAATTCGTGATCCTTTAGACAGTTTTAGAAAGTGCTTTTGACAACTACAGGGTTTTATGCTTTTAGTAAGCCTTAATTTCTTGTGTTTTTCAACTGGCCTTTAAGGAATTCTTTACGTTAAATTCTTGTGTAATGTCCCCAACTTGGAAGTTTTCCCAATTCGTTCAATTTTCAAAACTTGGACTAGTGAAGCCTCAAAATGTCCAAATGATCCCAAATGATTTCAAACTATGTCTAGAGTGGATTGAGGTGTAATATTACACATTTATGCAGCTATTATAGGCATGGAAACTTCCAATAGACTTCAACCACTTGCATTTACAATTAGAGAATGAAAGGAAGAATCACTAGGAAAATCTATGTTGAAGCCCTTAAGGGTAGATGGCTCCAAAAGACTCTTTAAAGGATTTTGAATTGGGTCTGAAGGTATATGGAGGGTATTAAGAAATAAAAAGGAATCTCATTGGTGATTATAGACCAATATCATAATACTTCTGCAACATCCATTTAACTTCAGGAGAAGTTGGTGAATTTTACTAGTCAAATCGAGGTTCAAAACCCTCAAGGGTAGGGGACGAACATGGATTGTGATAGTGACATCAATACAATGATACATGGATAATGACATACAGGTACAAGGAAATAGATACATGTATAGGTTGATGGAAACTGTGATATAATGGCAGTGGAGTATTGTTCTTCTTGTTCATATTAGGGTGGCAGGATCGAGCAAGGATATGAGATTGAAGACTCCTTTGGTTTGGTGCTTGTGATCTCAGGGAGTTGGGGATTCCATCCAGTTGGTGGTAGTAAAACTATTGAGTTGGAATTTACTGAGGTCTGGAGTCCTATCTATAGGCTGAAAATTATGAAAACCAAGGGGTTGTAGCCTCGTTTTGTTAGCTTTTCATCATTTAATTCAATATGATCTAGGATCTTAACTGAGAGAACAACATGTACATCATGTCAAACACAAGAGACAAGAGACACAAAGCATTTCACTGGGGAAAACCATAAAGGTGAAAAACCCCACAACTTCCTCAGAGATAGAATAAGCACCAATACAAAGATCACAAAGATGAAACCCCAAAAGATAGATGTCTCCAGCAGTTCTTCCTCCAGGCTCCTCCACTTGTGCGCAATCCTCTCTCTCAACTATGCGAGTTGGATGTGTGAGTGAATGAGAAAATATAGTGCTGCAACCACTCTATTTATACTTTAAATTAACTTGACCTGCCTTTTATCCTAACTGGATCGACCCCCTAGGGGAGTCTAATAACCCTTCCACTTAACACATACTGGGCCTACCCCTATAAGGAGGTCTAATAACCCATCAAATATAAGTTACTACACTTACAATAAAACTTGTGACACTTGCAAATACAAATGACGACACCTCCGAATGGAGGAATAAAAACATCTCCGTCGGGGATACAATAAAGTAAAAATGTAATACATACAATATAAAAGTGAATAATATCTTCTGAAGTTACAGATAGTACATTAAGACTCCCTCTTAACTAGGAAGGTATTCTCTTGACACAAGCATCAATACATATAGGCACAAGTCTTCAATACTGGAGCTGGATCACTGGAGCATCATCGTAGGTATTCATTCATGTAGGTCTTCATCATCTCTGTGAGCAATCCATCAAGTAGGTACATCTTAGGATTGATTACACTGTCTCTGCAAAATTTTGTGTACCCTAAGGTCACCCCATAATCTCTCAGGACTGATTACACTGTCTCTGCAAAATTTTGTGTACCCTAATGTCACCCCATAATCTTCAGATCGTACAAGGATTTCTTTTGTTTGCACACATGAGTATCCATGTCGTGTGTCTCAAACCCGAGTGATTGCTCCACATATACTTCCTCTTCCACTACACCACTCAAGAATCCTGTCTTGACATCCATCTGGTGTATGATCTTCCTTTTCACGATCTTCATTATCTTTTGGTTTTACTTCATTCATTGTTTCATATCGATTCCTGAGTACTTATCGTTCTTCAAAGTCTTCTTCTTGACTTCATCAATCTTCTTGCTGAATCATTGTCACTTGTTCTTCGAAACAAGTCTCTCTTGTAGGTGATGGTACAAGGTATTTCTTACGGGACAAGTTCAATTGCATGATTAGAAACATCTCATAGTATTCAGAACAAACTCTTACACATAAAGACATATGTCATTATACAGTCATGCAATTATCTTAGCCAATCATGCTTCAATACAACATTTATCCATATCTCATAACTTTCTAGATGCCTTCCATCTCTACCAGAACATTGTTAAGAGTGTGCAAGTCTACTCCAACATGTCAGCAAAGAGGTTTCATTCTAGATAAGTAGCAACGGAATGTTCTACAGTACCATCGACCACTTACCCATTACTTGCATATAAGTAGTATCTTGTTCATTAATGCAATTTTTTTCTAACATCCTAATATACTCAGGGCCGACCCCACTAGGGAGTTTGATAACCATATCACATACAATGATGACCTTTCCTATTGGAGGAATGAAACCTCTCCGTCGGAAGTACAATGTCACATGAATACAATATAAAATATACAAGTGAAATACATTCCGAAGTTACAAATACATCAGCACTCCCTCTTAGCTAGGAAGGTATTTCTCGACACAGTTCTTTAGCACAAGTCTTCATCATCGACTACACCATTCAAGAAAGCTATCTTGACATACATCACGTGTAATTCTTCCACTTCATCACTGCAACTAGAGCAAGTACCGTTATGATGGAAGTGTATCTGGCTACGAGTGCAAAAGTTTCTTCATAATCTATCCCTTCTTTTTGGGAGAGGCCATGAGCCACAAACCTTGCCTTGTATTTCTCCTCCTCCACTTGTGCGCACTACTCACTTGTGAGAATGAGTGAGTGAATGAATGAATAAATAGAGAGCCTAATAACCTTGCCTCCTCCACTTATTTATACTTGTATTCCACTTTCCTTTTACCCTACATGGGCCGACCTCTCTAGGAGGGCTACAGGGGAAATATGATGAATTAATAAAGCAGGTTACAGCTGAGACCTCCCTGCAGGTAGCAAAGTAAGTCATTTGGAATGACATTATTGTGGAGGCAGAGAAATTGAGGCCATATCTCGATTTCATTCTAGACAAAGAGGGTGTAATAAAGTTAGCTAGGCAAAGCCTAACAGTAGTCAAGGAAAAGTTCAATAAGAAGCCCATGGACTGTGCAGGAAAGGCCATAGAATTTCTGAATGGGTTGACAGAGGATGAGGTGAAAACAACTAGCATAAACTTAGGATAGAGTGTCTAGTATTATTTGGGCAAAGAAGGTGGTGAATAAGTATCACCAGATGAACATGATTCAGGCAAGGATAGACATTTTAGCACGTCAAGTAAAACTCTTGAAAGAAATGTTTGATCCATTATTCAAGAAGGGACTTCCTATCTTTTGGGAGTAGGATGGCACCACAAGGACATAGAAAGAAGAATATCAGGGCAACTTGTGGAGATGTCGATTCAATTTGGATTATGTATAATTTAGGTAAATTTATTCTAATGTTTATGTATTGATTCATTGTAATTTTTTTCATAATTAACGAATTTCAGTCGGTTTCTCTTGGCCATCTATTTTGGATATTAATTTGTCAAATTTCTTTGAACTATGTTTTATGTTGCCAATTTAATGAATACATCGATCTGTAGATTGGATTTCTATTAATATATGATTCATGTGTTATTATGTGTTAAATGAATTTCTTCGTTTAACTCTTTTTATCTATAATTTTCTGCAACTGATAAACAACCACACATTTATATTGATGCTAGTAAGTGGAAAAGCACTCTTACAAAGCCCGTTGCTTGGATCTGCATTGGATAAAGATAAGTAATCTTATGCGTTTGATTCTGATGCGTTTTTATTTCATTCTTGCATGTTGTGATTGTGTAATTGAAAGGTTTTTAAAGATGTTGTGATTGTGTAATAAAAAGGTGTTTTCCACTATGCATGTGCAGGTTGACGTGGAGAAGCCACGTGGGAAGGAAGTCTGGTGTGGAGGAGATACATTGGAAGAAGCCCCAACGTGGAGGCGTTGCATGGGCAGAAGGTGTGATGTGGACCGGCCACATCATATCCACATGTGCCAGCGACTGTGAAGGATGGGGGAAGGTGGTTTCACAATGGAGGACGGTGGTTTTCCTTATCGCCCTTCCAACTTGCGAAATCATGTGGTGCTGCCACGTGGAGAGCGGTTTCAGATTCCGCAACCACCAATCCCCTCGTCCTAGAATGCATGTTGGGGATGCGGAACGGAAGTGGGACCCTTGATATTTCACCGCCCGATTGATCTTTTCCGCCATATAAAATGGTTTGTACGTTGGCATGGAGGTGATTTTTTCCTTCATTTAAAATGGTTTGTATGTTGGCATGGAGGTGATCTTTTCCGCCATTTAAAATGGTTTGTGCATTCGCACGGAGGTGATCTTTTCTGCCATTTAAAATGGTTTGTACATTCAGATGGAGGTGATCTTTTTGAACATTTAAAATGGTTTGTACATTGGAATGGAGTTGATCTTTTCCACCATTTAAAATGGTTTCCACAACGCTAATGGTAAATGATGGATTGTATCACTCGTGTGAATAATCTCATCATGTTTATGAGGCGCCCGTTTATGGATTGTGTTTATGTGTCACGACGTATAGATGATATCCCTCCACACTGTGATAATAAATGTCACGAACTTTTTTGCATTGATATCCCACCACAATGCTCTTCTCGCCGACACTACTCTTCCCGCCCACTGCCTACATTGAAACTTATCCTGCCACACTGCTCTTCCCTCCCACTGCCTACATTGAAACTTAAAGTTCAAAATCTCCGTGTTTTCCAGTTTTGAGCTCTATTTTCTCTGAGGACCGAGGTTTGCTTTTGCTGAGGTGGAACCGAGAAGAGTGTTGGGAGGGTAGAGCAGTAAAATTGGTTTGAAGAATCGACTGCTAGTTTTTCAATTGGCAAGTATTTATATTATTCAAACCATAAATATAAATCTATAATAGAGCATGCTTATTCAGCCTCCGGGCTAAAAATCCATATCTTCCATGGCTGTCAAAAATCAATGCAATGACATCTTGAAGTTCACAATAATTTAAAGTCGTTGAACATTTTGGATTCTTCATATTTCTAGAATTTATTTCCTTCAATTCCGAGTAGTTATCTTCTTACAGTCCATTAATATGAATTCACAATGTTATATTTGCAAAATTGGGCATTACTCATTAATGTCGATTCCCGCCAACTTGCATACGTTTTCTGTCTGGTGATGTAGCATATTATTTTCATATATTCCATATTGTTTTCTACAAATCCTCTAGCATTAATTTTGGCTCAGTTTGCTGGAAAAAAGATAACGACAAATGAACTTGTAAAATTGAAACATGTTTTTTCTTTTTAATATCATTTTGCAGTTAATATTCACTATAGTATATTGATCTATGTAAACGTTAATACTTATTTGAAATATTTGAAATTGATAATTTATGTCTTAATTTATATAATATTGATTACATTTCTTTTAATATAAATATATATAATTTAAGTATTTAATTTAATTGAATACAATTAAGCAATCAAATAGCTTTAAACAATATTAAGGTATAATTGTTTGCCAATACAATATCTTGGCTAGAAAAGTCCCATGTATTGCGTAGTTGGATGCAGTGTATGACTCAAATTGTTGGATGCAATGAGAACACATGTGAGTCTTGCATACGATACCAAGGAATTTAGTTTTAGAGATAAAGCTGATAAAAATGTTCTTAAAATTTAGGTAGGATACCATGTTGGAAAATTAATTTAACAGTGACGACAATGCAGATAGTGATGCCATTAGTTGGAAAGATTCTGACTGCGATTGACTAGACAAAATTTCTTTCATACTTTTGGGCCGAGACTGCGGTGAATGATATAGCAGCTTCTAATTCGCCAAGTGTAGCACAGATAAATTCTGGAATAATCAAAGCCATGTGGCACAATCTGAACATTCCACATGTCACCCTGGAGACTAGATTTCGACATTTGAACGAAAAAATTTACAAACGTTTTGCTACAAAGAGTTTGCGGTCAAGTCAAAATTTTGTCAATAAAAGCGAGGTCACTCTATTGTAAGGTTGTTCCATTTCGAGGTGTTGGAAGTAGATGTTGAGGAGAAAGAGCGTCTGCTCCTTCCTTCAGGGATGAGTTTTCGTAGTGGCTAAAGTAGATATCGGCACTCTAAAGACATATTTCATAGGAACATTGCTTCGCACATTTTGCTGGAGAGTGGAAATATCCAAAGAGAAAGATCAGTCACTCTTTCTCCAAGTTCTATTTTTAGAATTCCCTCATAAAATAAGGGGCAGATGATCCTTCTTCTTCCCAATATTCTTTTCATTATAGCTTGAGACTACAAGGAGGGTCAGTCGATCCTTCTTCATCTTCACCATTCTGGATATCGTTCAATTTCTAGATAAAGTTTTTCACAATTATCTACTAAACGAAGGGGCGTCTGATCCTTCTTCTCGAAAAACAGAAGTTGGGGCAAAATTTTTTATATGTTATAACTTAGTCGTGCTCAGTATTATTTCGATGTTCACCATTTTAGATATATATGAATTGATGTACTATCCTTTGTAGGTTGAATAATTTTACAATTCCCTCATAAATGAACGTGCAGTCGACCCTTCTTCTGCCCAGTATTGTATTCATAATAGTTCTAGAATGCAAGAAGGGTCGGTCGATCCTTCTTTCTTTTGCCATTCTGGATATAGGTGAATTGCTGGATATAGTTGTGCACAATTATCTCCTAAATGAAGGGGTGGTCGATCCTTCTTTTCAGAAAATGGAAGCTGAGACGAACATTTTTATATGTTAGAACTTAGATTATGTCCAAGTCCCTACTATTTACAGCAAATGTTGGAAGCCAAGAATTGTCGACACAGCCTTCATATATTAAATATATTTAAATTTATTTCGTAAATGAAGTGTCGGCCGACCCTCGTTGTGCTCAGTATTCTTCCCTTGTTCACAATTTTGGAAATACATGTACTGATGGCCTAGCATTCGTAGGTTGAATATTTTTAATATTCCGTCATAAATGAATGGGCGGGAGACACTTCTTCTACCCATAATTTTTTTCGTAATATTTCTAGACTGCAAGAAGGGTTGTTCGATCCTTCTTATGTTCACTTCTTCTACAAGAAGGGGCGGCCGATCCTACCATTTGGAAAATTGGAAGTTCGAACAACCATTTTTTATATATTATAATCTATGTTATATCTTTGTTTAAAATAAATATGATTGTTAATGTGCTCTTGTTATTTTATATTTCATAAAACGCTTCTGAACTGGATTTTGGTTCTGAACAATGTGTGCTATTATTTTATGTTTCAGATATTGTTTATGAAATGGATTTTGGTACTCAACAATGTGTGGACCTACTTTTGAATGGATTGAAAGTTGTTAAAGGAATCTCGTTTCTAGAAAGAAAAATTTTGCATAATATTAGCATTAATGAAGGATGTATCATTGTAAATGTTACCAAGTCTTTGAATGCAAGTCTTCCATTGCCCTATCGATCAGAAGGTGCAGATACATTGTCAGAGGCTGTTGGTAGTTATATTCAATGGCCTGTATCTGAGATCGTTAACCAGATTGGGTCTGCTCTTCGCGAGAACGAGGTGAATTATATATGAGCTTCTTCTTCGACGAGTGTAGCACATATCATAACAATTGAGAATGAGGTGAATGATATACCAGCTTCTACTTCGATGAGTGTAGCACATATCACAACAACTGAGAATAAATATTCTCTTATTATGAGAAAAGTAAAGTTTTTACATAAGTGTTCAGAAAGAAAGGATTGCATTTCCATAGGTTTTGTAACAAATGTGAGTGAGACTGATTTTGTTGGAGGAACATTTTTGGGTGACTTCTCCTTTGGTATTCTGGTCGATGAAGTGGTGTTTTCTTGTATGGCATGTTGTCTAGGGGTGAACAGTGGATCTTTTGTTGTATGGCCAACTAAAATAATCATTGATTTTAATACAGAAACATTTGCTTCTATTCCAAGCGCTTTAAATAATAATCAATCTAAATCTACTAGTTAATTTGATACATCAATGTTCTTTAAAGCCACAGTATGTTGCTCAGGGATTAGTGTCAATTGTTTTTAAGGGAGACATTGTACAATTCAAAGTACTAGATGCTGCTGAGTTTGGTATTTTAGTTCATAAAGTCTTCCACAATTGCGAGGATTGTGGTGTATTTGAAGGTTATATTATAAGATGGCCTGCAAACACTTTGCTTAACCTCGATAATGTTCCTTTGGATGTTATACATTTGGAATGTTTTTGAAGAATGTCCTTTAGAAATGGTCCTTCCAGGTACTCCCCATTGTGAATATACACATGTTAAAGGTAATCGAACAAGGCCATACAATTCCGTAAATGAGGTAGCTCGTATCATAACAACTGAGAATGAGGTGAATGATATACCAACTTCTACTTTGACGAGTATAGCACATAACACAACAACTGAGAATAAATCTTCTTTTATTATGAGAAAATTTAAGTTGTTACGTAAGTGTTCAGAAAGAAAGGATTGCATTTCCATAGGTTTTGTAACAAATGTGAGTGAGACTGATTTTGTTGGGGGAACAATTTTGGGTGACATATCCTTTGGTATTCTGGTCAATGAAGTGGTGTTTTCTTGTATGGCATGTTGTCTAGGGGTGAGAAGTGGATATACCAGCTTATTCTAAAATTTCCAAATGAAATTCAAGATTGTTACTTTACAGGCCTACAATAAATCAGGGTGCACACCTTTCAAACATTGGTACTGAACATTGTTGCTCAAATTTTTGTATATAAAAAATTCCACTTCGATCAATAGTTGAATGTGCTAAGAAATTTGATACTTGAATGTTTTAAATTCTATGGGATCAAATGATCCTGTCGCCAAAGAAGGAGATGACAAAAAAAGAAGCTTGTTTACAATGAGATTAGACACAATAGACATCTGTCAAAATGCATGGTATAAATGCCATCATATAAAAAAGAGCACTTTGGGTAAGGTGATTGGTGATATTTATCAGGATTCAGATGCTAGTACTATCATATTGGAACCATCATGTTAAACTGTCACATTTTTTTCCAAAACTTATTTTTGATGGGCACTTTATTCTCTAAACCGTCATTAATTTTTGTGGGTCACTCTTAACAGAATTTGGATTTACATTTTACAGCCAACCTTTCTAATTTCTTTAATTTTTTTTCCATGATCATTAATTTGTTTGATAAGTTAACATAAACAACTTGTCATTAAAATAGAAAACTCCAAATTGTTAACTTGACATGTAACCATTGGACCTTTCTATGCATATCATACCTGAAAATAAACACACATTGAAAATATTTTCAGCCATGAGCATTTGCTATATAGTTAAAACTTTTATTTTCTATGTAAATTTGAAATTTTAATCAATTTTAAAGTATATATTAATAAAATTTTTACTATGGATAGGCAATTATTTTATCTGCTGAAGGGAAAAATTTAAACCAGACCTTTTTTGGACAGGGAATATATATACTTAAAAAATGCTTAGATAGACAATGACAATGGGTTTTTGGTGCAGAAGAAAACATGAAGATCAATGTAAATAGAATCATATGGGCATGGTCACCAAGAAGGGCCTTGCAATAGAAAAAAATAGAATAAATGAGAAGGGCCTTGCAACAGTCAAGGCACAATGAGAAAATATGGGGAATAGTGTTCATAGTGGTGTATGTTCTCAAGGGTTGATAGTAGCCAAAATTAGTTTCTAAATTTCTCTATGTGGCATTTTTAAGCAACAAAATTGTTGTGTTTCTAAATTTCCACTTGGTCAACAAAAAATCATATTTTCTCATTTTCATTAAAGTTTTATAAAAGGAAAGATACAACTTATAGCCATTGGGATTGATAATGGATGGTTATTTGTTACAAAATTGGATTTGTGATAAGTCTCGTAATTTGCGCACTAACTGTCGTTAAGTGTTGTAATTGTGCTTAAGAATAATTGGCCTTTAGAAGTGGTTTATCCGCTGCACTTAAAATCAAGTAATTATCCTCAGAGTGAATACCTAAATACTAAAATATGATCCTCTATACTCAAACTTCCAAATTCAATGGTGCTCATAGGAAAAAATATTCCATACGAGCCAATATTCTATGCGAGCCAACTATATTTCTAATACTAAATTTGCCAAATCAAATATGCCATGTGTCACAGTATGATCATTCTGCGTGTCACTCCGGGATATTAGATATCAACATTTTAAAAAAAAAATTATAAACGTTTTGCTTCAAAGACCATGCTAGCAAGTGGAAGTATTCTCAGAGAAAGAGCGGCCGCTCTTTCCCAAATGTGTTCTATTCTTACGATTCCCTCGTAAATGAAGGGCATGCCGACCCTTCTTATTCCAAATATTATTTTCATAATAGTTTGATATTTCAAGAAGGGTCAGTCGATCCTTCTTCTGTTCTCTATTATGGATATAGCCGAATTGTTGGATAAAGGTTTTCACAATTAACTACGAAAAGAAGGGGCAGCAGATCCTTCTTATTGGAAAACGAAAATCAGGAGAAACCATTTTTTATAGATTAAAACTTCCAAGGTGTTCTATTTTTAAAATTGCCTCGTATTTGAAAGGTCGGCCTACCCTTTGTATTCCCAATATTATTTTCATAATAGTTTGACACTGTAAGAAGGGTCGCTCGACCCTTCTTATTCCAAATATTATTTTCATAATAATTCGCCACTGTAAAAATGGTCGGTCGATCCTTCATGTGTATTCCATTATGGATATAGCTGAATTGTTGGATAAATGTTTTCACAATTCACTATAAAATGAAGGGGTGGCCAATCCTTCTTGTCAAAAAACAGAAGTCGGGACAAATGATTTTTATATGCTATAAATTAGTCGATTGACTAGCTATTCAGAAAATAGAAGTCGGGTCAAACGATTTTTATATGTTATAACATAGCCGATTGCGGAATCTTGGTTTTCAGTTTTGATATATTTTCTTTCCGCAACCTGCAAACAGCAATAGCGGATTGAGGATTGTGGAAAGAATGTATATATTTATGAAATAAAACCCTGCAACCCTTCTTTTCCTTCCGGCATGTTTACGTTTTAACTGTCGATTTGTCTTGATCCTCCGGATGAGATTACACCAAGTGATTAAAATGAAGTTTAGCTTGCCCATTTAGCTTGTTGGTGTTAGCACTAGCGTTGCCCTGGATGAAATTGGGAGGCTCAATTTCTAAAAAGAATGGGGAAATCATCGGTGGTCTAAGAAAAATAGAATCATCTAGGTAGGTATTGACGGCCTCAAGGGTGAACCGATCAAATACCAAGCCCGAAACTTTGCAAGGAGAATTAAATTGCTGAGGTCCACCTACAGTTACATATTGTTGAGATATTGTAACTTCAAAGAATATTATAATTGTACTTTATTATTCTAGAGATGTTACATTCCTCCTAGAAGATCTTATTGTATATCCGGAGATGTTTATTCCTCCATCAGAATGTGGTAACTTGGGTTATTAGACTTCCCTAGTGGGGGTTGGCCCTGTATGTGTTATATGGGTCAAAGGGTTATTAGACTTCCCTAGTGGGGGTCGGCCCTATATGTGTTATATGGGTCAAAGGGTTATTAGACCACCCTAGAGGGGTCGGCCAAGTCAGTTGTAGTGGGGTATTTAACCCATTCGTTAAATACGAGCCTACATGATTTTTGTAAAAGATAAGTTGGAGTAGTGTATAAATAGAGGAGGTGTATTCCTCATTTAACACACACTCACTCACTTGAGAGTGGCGCACTTATGAGAGAGAGGTCTGATATGGAGAAGGAGGAGCTTATGCTCAGGGTTACATCTTTTGTATTTTCTAGTAATCTATATTGAGGAAGCTTTACTGGGTTTTCTACCCCATGAGGGTTTCCGAGGATAAATCTGTGTCTCTTGTGTTTATGCTGTGCTTGTTGTTTCTTCAGTGATCCTGTATATGCTATTATTGTGAAATGGAATGTAATGATGCTATTTTCTATCTTAGTATATTAAATCTTAACATGGTATCAGATCTAACCTGAAGGAAGGCAATGTATGGCACTTACAACACTTGCTTTACTTACGACAATTTGAAGGTTAGGGTTCTATATAGCAAAAACTAGTCATCGTGGAACTTTTGCCATAAATCCATTTTGGAAAAGGTTCAGGATCTGAAATATTTACAGTTCGTAGATAACATCTCCAGGTATCTTGTGTCCAAAGGGAACTCTCAGATTCATTGTACTTTGTAAGTTATGATCAGTACAAGTTAGGGTTTCTGCCTCTTCCAGATCTTAGTCAAACGCAGGTGACCTAGGAAAAAAGGTCATAACTTGGGCTAAGAAGCTCCAAATGAAATTTTGTAAAAAGTGACAGGTAGCACATAGACAGTACAATTTCAGGAAACTTTTTCAGAGGCTGAAGTTGAACCAGTGACACGTGGTATGCCGTACAAGTTCGCTTTCCTATTTTATCCCATAAACAGGTCACGTTGCGACACTTGGCATAAATTGGGCTAGGAAGCTCCAAATGCAATTTAGTAAAAAGTTACAGGTAGCACACAGACTGTACTATCTCAGGAAACGTTTTCAAAGGTCAAAGTTGAACCAGTAACACGTGTCACGCCGTACAAATTCGCTCTCCTATTTTATCCCATAAACAGGTCACGTTGCGACACTTGGCATAACTCTCTCTCAGAAAATCCAATTGAGGTTAGACCTATCGGGATGGAAAGATGACAGGTCAAGCTACCGCAAAAAAAAATTTCAGACCCTATGGAGTGAAAAGTTCATAGTTACAGTAGAAACAATCAGGTACATATTTCTGTCAAAACGGAATTATTTTTGGAGCACCTTCATTCATGGCCTCTGGAATTTAGGGTTTCGGAGAAAGTTAGAATTTTTGGAATCGGAATCCATGGCTGAATGCTACTAAGAAAAATCGAAATGTAGAGACCAAGATCGAATTTTTTGGTTGGGTAGAAGACCGGGCTTGATCAAACCCCAGTTCGGGATTTTGATCAGAAAGATGGAAAATTAGGGCTTTAGCAAAAGTTGGACTTTTTTAAGTCTGTAACCACGGTTGGAAGCTCCTCAAAAAAATAAGAGTTTAGAGCCTTGGATCGAACCTTTTGATTGGACAGAAGGGTGGGCTTCATCAAACCCTAGTTCGGCTTCCTGTCCAGAAGATCCATAAGTTTCGTAGGCAATTTTGAGGGGTCAAATTTTGGAGATTTCAAAATTGAAGTATGCTAGCAAGACATATCCTTCCATCCATTCAGAAGTGTGAAAGTCAAAGATTGAATTTTTAGGGTTTCTCAGGCAAACCCTAATCAAGATCCAGATCAAGTTTCAGGGGGAGTTGAGGCTAAGGCCTTAGATAAGAAGACTACGAGAAGTATCGACATGTATGACTTAAGGAGGTTCAGGTATGTCTTGAAATCTTATTCTTGATTAAGTTCATGATGTGTTTGTCTTCATATTATTTATTAGTACAATCTTGATTAATGTTAGAATTGTCTTATCACCCTAGTAACAGTATGAATGCATGTCAATGATAGAAGACATTCATTGATGGTGTTGTGTGAGGTTGATGTTGTCTGCTAACAAGATACAAGTACATCACAAAAGACAAATCAAGTTCCATGACCATGACAACATGAAGACAAAGACTCATCCATAATATTTGTTCTACTTACGAGGTATGTATGACTTTGTTCCATTATGCTTAACCTATGAGATATGCAGGTTCCAGCATAGGATCTCTAAATCATTGAAGAGAGCAAAGAAGATATTGATTAGGTATGTTAGACATAACTAAGCGGGTATACTAATCTAGGTATGTTTTCCTATGTCATGTTAGAATCTTACCTTGTGTTAGGATCCCTTATAGAAGTATACTTGGTATGATTGGTTATGCTTATTCATAAAGTTAGTAATCAAGGGTTTATGCATATTATGTCTCTTATCTTGGTTGATGATTTAACTAACTAGATCAAACTAGAATATGCATGAGTAAAAGAAGACTTCCCTGAAACCTTGAATATTATCTATAATCATGACTATACATTTTCAAGATTATTTAGAACTATAATGTTTTGATAACATACTAATGAATGTATGTTTGTGTATGAGATCATGAGGATGACACTTGAGCATGCACAGTGGTACAGAATGAATAGAAGTTCAAAAGACATATAGAAGATCAAGCGGGAGGCAACCACACAAACATAAAAGATAAGTATTTGAGTTGTTATTTGAAATAGTAAATGATATTTCCTGTAATAGGTTGTATGCATATTTGTATTCCTAGAATATATGATGCTGAGTGTAAACATTCATAGAGCATTGAACAGTATACTACTAATATGCATATGATTGGTAAGTTGGACAAACATTTCATTGTTGCTTGTCTAGAATGAAACCTCTTTGATGACATGGTGAGAGCTGTGCACACTCTCGATAATATGTTATGGTAGAGATGGAAGGCATCTAGATAGCCACTTTATGCATACAGGATATGGGAAAGTATTGTGCCAAAGTATTGATCAAAATAGTTGCATAACTATGTAAATGATATCTGTATGCATAATAGGTTATCATGTCAATATGATTTGATGATTATGAAGTATTACTAATCATGTACTTAATTTTTATTTGTAGGAAAGATCATGATGAATGATGAACAATGAACAAGCGATGGATGTTCAACAAAAAGATTTACAAATCAAACACACTATAGAAGGCTTGTGGCTAGAAGATTCTCTTAGAAAGAGGAAGAGAATCATGATGAGATGTTTGCTCCAAGTGGCTAG
Organism: Larix kaempferi; assembly: GCA_027924585.1. Taxonomy (NCBI): domain Eukaryota; kingdom Viridiplantae; phylum Streptophyta; class Pinopsida; order Pinales; family Pinaceae; genus Larix; species Larix kaempferi. Next base: position 13,676,792 of record BSBM01000469.1, read on the forward strand.
ACCATTCTCTTAATGGTGTAATTAAAGAAGAAGTGTGAATTAGGTTCTGTATGGGTTCCCAGGATCGATAATCAATTGATGAGCTTAATGATCACCATGGGTGATGTGGATCTCAACCTTTGCTACAAGGTTGAATATGGTTTCTATATACAGATGTCATGGATGCAAGAAGGAACTCACCACAGAGCTCGAATGATATTGAGGCTCATATTAGTAGACCCATCTAACGAGAGATGGCACAGATAGATATGCAGAAGATCATTCAATGCCGAGTGTGAATGATGTTCAGTCACAAAGGGAGAATTGACAGTCTCTTGATAAGCTTGGGATTTACCAAAAGTAAAGCTGATCCTAACCTTTACCTTAAGGTTGTGGATGATGAACCTATCATACCATTATTGTATGACGATGATCTCTTTCTAACAAGGAATGAGAAACATATCATGAAAAGAAAGAAGAAGATGGCTACAGAAATGAAAATGAAGGATCTCAGATTGATGCATTACTTCCTAGGTCTGGAAGTATGGCAAGGCTCAGAAGGAATCTTTCTCAACCAAGGAAAGTATGCTGAGAAAAATTAAAAGGACTTGATGTGTTGGAATGGCCACTCTTGAAGTTGTTAGCAGATGACTCATCAGAGTTAGTGGATAGAACTCTGTACAGACAAAATATTGAGTCATTGATGTGTCTAACAAATACTAGGTCAGATATATGGTTTGCTGTGAACACCTTGTGTCAGTATCTAGTGGAAACCAGATGTGTTCACCTGTTAGTTGCAAAGCATGTGATGAGGTACCTAAAGGATACGGTAGACTTTGATCTATGAGATCATGACTCCAGATGGCTTCACAGATGTTGATTGGGCGGAAATTGTATTAGACAGGAAGAGCACATCGAGAGGATGTTACTGTCTGGGATCAGCCATGATCTCATGGTTTAGAAGGAAGCAATCTAGTGTGGCTCTCAGCACAAGTGGAATATATGGTTTCTTGCTCTGCTAGTTGTGAAGCGGTATGGCTTTAGAATGGACCTAACTATGATCCTATGTGACAAACAGAGTTGTACCAAAATGGCAGAGAATCCAGTATTCCATGATAAGTCAAAGCACATAGAGATCTGACATTTCTATATACAAGATATGGTGTAGAAAAGAATTAAAAGTTTGAATTTGTAACAAGTTACCGATGTACTAACCAAACCTCTACCTCAAGTAAAGTTTTCCGAGACAAACTTAAAATAGTTCAGAAGGACCTCCTCGAAAGGGGGAGCAATGTGATCACTTATGATGAGATTGCCCACATCGACAGCGAGGTCGATGATGTGGATACCTATATTGGTGATGCCGACAGAGAGGTTGGTGGATGGTCCTTAGACAGGGTCTAAGGTGACAAGGGGATTGCATCATCCTTCAACATATGTTCTAAAAAGAGAGCCGTAGACAGGTGTCTCTGAGAAAGAAGGGGGATTGCATCATCCTTGAACATATGTTCTAAAAGGAGCCATAGACAAGTGTCTCCGAGAAAGAAGAGGGATTGCATCATCCTTGAACACATGTTCTAAAAAGAGTCGTAGACGTATGTCTTCGAGAATGAAGTCCTTGGTGGACATGTGGGGATTGGATCATCCCTGGACTTCAGTCCTTAAGAGAGCCTTAGACGTATGTCTTTGAGAATGAAGTCCTTCGTGGCCATGTGAGGATTGAATCATCCTTGGATTTCAATCCTAAATTGAGCCGTAGACAGACATCTCTGAGAAAGAAGAGGGATTTTATCATCCTTGAACACATGTTCTAAAGAGAGCCGTAGACAGATGTCTTCGAGAATGAAGTCCTTGGTGTACATGTGAGGATTGGATCATCCTTGGACTTCAGTCCTAAAGAGAGCCGTAGACAAGATGTCTCTGAGAATGAAGTCCTGAATGAACAGGTAGGGGATTGTATCTTCCCTGGACTTAGGTCCCAGAATTGATCCGTAGACTAATGTTTCCGAGAATTGAAGATAAGACTGCATCGTCCCTAGACCTCGATTCAAAATGTATGTGAGGACTGCATCGTCCATGAACTGGGTTCAAAATGTAGGTGAGAGGACTGCATCGTCCATGAACTGGGTTCAAAATATACGTGAGGACTGCATCGTCCATGAACTGGGTTCAAAATGTACGTGAGGACTGCATCGTCCATGAACTGGGTTCAAAATGTACGTGAGAGGACTGCATCGTCCGTGAACTGGGTTCAAAATGTACGTGAGGACTACATCGTCCATGAACTGGGTTCAAAATGTACATGAGAGGACTGCATCGTCCTTGAACTGGGTTCAAAATGTACGTGAGGACTGCATCGTCCATGAAATGGGTTCAAAATGTACGTGAGGACTGCATCCTCCATGAACTGGATTCAAGATGTACGTGAGAGGACTGCATCGTCCGTGAACTAGGTTGAAAATTTATGTGATGGGATTGCATCGTCCCTATACATGAGACTTGTCTTAAAATGATAAGGATTGATCATCGTGGAACTTGATCTGGATTGTATCATCCATGGACCTATGTCCTAAAGAGAGCGGGATTGATCATCCTGTAATATGATCGTATGTGTTGCAGGGTATGCTGCTATGTTTTGATGATAGATGTATTAGTGAGAATACATGCTATCGATGATAGATGTATTAGTAAGAATACATGCTTTTGATGATAGATGTATTAGTGAGAATACATGCTTTTGATGATAGATGTATTAGTGAGAATACATGCTTTTGATAATAGATGCATTAGTGAGAATACATGCTTTTCATGATAGATGTATTAGTGAGAATACATGTTTTGATGATAGATGTATTAGTGTGGATACTAATACAGATGATCCAAATGCTATCGATCGAGATGATCTAGATGTTGTAGATCGTGATGATCCAGATGCTGTAGATCGAGATGATCCATATGCTGTAGATTGAGATGATCCAGGTGCTGTAGATCGAGATGATCCAGATGCTGTAGATCGTGATGATCCAGATGCTGTAGCTCGAGATGATCTAGATGGTGTAGATCGAGATGATCCAGATGTTGTAGATTGAGATGATCCAGATGATGTAGATCGAGATGATACAGATGCTATAGATCGAGATGATCCCGATGCTGATGTTCGTATGATGACAATGTTGATGATCGTGAGGATCCAGATGTTGATGTTGTTGTAGATGTTCGAGTGATGCAGAAGATAAAGACTCGGTACTAAAGATGTTGATGTTCTAGTATTGAAGATGTTCCAGTAACTTCTTGAGTTACTGATGATGTTTAGAAAGCTTCCAATGATTTATAGATGTATCATGTATGATGTTGATGACTCCTTGCTCATGCAGATGCTGTTATAATATCCTTCTCATTAAGTGGGAGTGTTGAGATATTGTAACTTCAAAGAATATTATATTTGTACTTTATTATTCTGGAGATGTTTCATTCCTCCTAGAAGATCTTATTGTATATCCGGAGATGTTTATTCCTCCGTCGGAATGTGGTAACTTGGGTTATTAGACTTCCCTAGTGGGGGTTGGCCCTGTATGTGTTATATGGGTCAAAGGGTTATTAGACTTCCCTAGTGGGGGTAGGCCCTGTATGTGTTATATGGGTCAAAGGGTTATTAGACCACCCTAGAGGGGTCGGCCCAGTCAGTTGTAGTGGGGTATTTAACCCATTGGTTAAATACAAGCCTACATGATTTGTGTGAAAGATAAGTCAGAGTAGTGTATAAATAGAGGAGGTGTATTCCTCATTTAACACACACTCACTCACTTGAGAGTGGCGCACTTATGAGAGAGAGGTCTGCTATGGAGAAGGAGGAGCTTATGCTCAGGGTTACATCTTTTGTATTTGCTAGTAATCTATATTGAGGAAGATTTACTGGGTTTTCTACCCCATGAGGGTTTCCCGGGATAAATCTGTGTCTCTTGTGTTTATGATGTGCTTGTTGTTTCTTCAATGATCTTGTATATGCTATTATTGTGAAATGGAATGTAATGCTGCTATTTTCTGTCTTAGCATATTAAATCTTAACACATATCTGCACAAAAAAATGGTCTAGATCGATGGTGGTGAAGATCTACTGTCACGAGCACGCTTCACGCAAAAAGGGTGAGGTGTTCTAGATGGAGGCGGGAGGTTTAGCCAACAAGCATCTTAAGTAGCATATCAACGGCAAATGGAGCAGATCGATGGTCGGGAACTACTTCTCCGATACGACATGCGCGGAGAAAACAAACTTTCGGATCCACAAACTTTTGGTAGAGGCCTGCGGGTTTGGATGGCGCAAATCTGAGGAGGCCGAGATATATGGCTGAGGTTTTGTTCATGGATCTAACTTGCATGAAACATCAACGCAAGCCAAATCTGTGAAGTTGGTAAAAGTCACAGCATTTGACGGCTAGGATTCGAGGCGACATGTGGTGGGATTCGAGGCCAGCAGGGTTCAGGAAAATGGATGACCAAGGAAGCTTCCATGCCGCAGGAGATGCTAGGGTGATAGAAAAGGATAAATAATATAAAAAACTCGCCTACATGGAGAGATGGATTCTTATTTTGCATCCAAAAGCAACAGGAGCAAGTTGTGAAGAAATAGACAGGTCAACCAGGGGCCCAAGCCAACCTCAAAAAAACAGGTAGGTTATTTGCTCTACAGTAAACTATTTAATGGCTGAATTGAGTGATAGAGAAACCATAGAAACATTGTTTATAGACAGAGACGCAGAGGTCTATGACACTATGATGACCGATGACCCCATAGAAACTATAAAAGACAAACTGAAACTGGTTAGGTAGCGAGGTATAGACATGCACCAGGTCCACCAGTCCTATTTCCATTTGTTTACAGTCAGCCAAACCCCTTCTTTTACTGAATTTGTTGAATGGTGCGCCTATAACTACTCTTCTACCGAGAGGGAAATCATGGACACTTCCAAGTCCAATATCCTTTGTGAAATTGATACCCAAACCCTTAGAAAAGCCCTATCAGTCCTGAAAGAGTTTTGCCAGAAAGCTATAGGGTATACCGAGGAAGCCTTAATCCGATTTTTTAGACAATCCCCTATTGAAGTAAAACATCATTTCTATAGGTCTTGTCTGAATCCTACTCTCCAAATACAAGAGCAGGATTTCCCAGTTGAAGCCAGACCATTCACGGAAGAATCGAGAGGTGTTATTGCCATGATGAGCCAATTCCTAGGTCTAAACTCTAATATGTATGTCACAGAACCTCTAATAAGTTTTCTGTTTTTCCTAGGCACGTGCCTCCTGGAATCTGATGACCCAATCCAGTCTACCCAATGTGCATGCCTTAGGTTTGATGAAGTTTTGGTTGAAAGTATACACTCCCAGCTAAAGAATTTCCAGGTAACAAGGATTTTCAGATTTCAGTCCTACTTACTAAAAATGTTCCTAGCATTCAATGAGGAAAACTTGCAAATGCCTAAGGTAGTACTTACTCAAGATATGTACACTGATTACACCAAGTTCCATGATGAGCTCATGTCTGAGGTTTATCAGGTCATTTTCCAAAAGATGTTGCATAGAGTATTACCAGAAATGCAAGAGTTACTACAAATTTCTCTTGAGAAGAGGGTCGGAGATTGGTTCCTTTCAGAGCATGGCACAATCATCAGGGTTTATGGGTTTTCTTATGCACCCTACGTGCTACCATTTTTCCTAACCCCCAGAATGTTTGCATTAGAATTCATCAGACAAAAATTGAAGGCAAGAGCTGAGCACTTTCTAGATCATAGAAAGGGCTCTGATATTGTGTTTCCATGGACTGTAGGTCCATTCTTAATAAAAAACAAAGGATCTCTTACGGTCATCGAATGCAAGATAAAGGAGATGAGATTCAAAATAGAAGTAGCCTTAAACTATGATCCCCACCACATCATTTCCAACAGGAGGAAGGAAAGAAACAACAAGGCTTTTGTGCATTTCGAAATTCCAGGCATGGAAGAAGCTGCAAATTCATTGGAATGTCCTAGCAGGAGCCAAATGGAAATAGACACACCTAAGAGATTCTCCCTGCTGACACAAGGGAACACACCCACAGTTCCTGGCTCTTCTAGCATAGTCCTATAAGTTCCAGTAGCCATGCCTATGGCCATCAACTTAATAAACTCCATCAAGGAAGCTGACAGTGTCCCTATGGACACAGAAGGGGAAGCTGAGAGAGCCCCAAAGAGGCAGAAAATTTATGAATCTGAGCAGCAGCTAGTACCAGTGGGGACTTGTAAAGGAAAAAAGAAACAAGTGGATAAGCTACCAGCATTTGAGATCAAAGAGTATGTGTTTAACCCATTAGCCACTCAACCTTCTACCTTAAGCAAGACTAGAGATGAGTTGATAGATGAATACAAGGTGGACTCACGGGAAGCGTCAGAGCAGTCCAAGTTATATACTGAACTAAGGAAAATTTCAAGCAAAGAAGTGTCTCTAGTGATTAGCAGGAGCCTCGCTCAGAACACCCTGAGTTTGGCCTTGACCACCAAGAGCAAGGCAACTGAGCCAAGGATGAATTTAGATGACATTCCTGTCCCAGATGTAATAAACTTGCACAAAGAAACTGAGGATTTATTTATAATAAATTGTTGAGGACATCTTCGGACCTATCAAAGGTACATGTTAGTAAGAGTAAGGTTGCCAGCTAGCTCAAGTAGGAAAAGATGGAAAACAAATCTCATAAGGCAAAGATCAAGAAATTGCAGGGTGACATAGTGGCCACTGAGGGCTAGCCTGATAAAAGAGCCATTATTCAAAACCTACTCAACGAAACAGACAACATCATCTGATCTCTAAAAATGGGGCTGAAAATCCCCTCTACCCAGTTAGTAGCAGTCTCTGAGCTAACAGAACTGGAGGAAAAGAAGTAGAAGCTGCAGATTAACTTGACAGACTATAGGGCCAAGCTATTGAAACTTGAAGTGAAGGAAAAACAATGGCAGATAGATATAGCCACTATGGTGGCAAGTGAGAAAATCTCAAAGGCCAGAGTGGAAGAGCTTGAGAAGAGACTGCAACAGAAAGAGCAAGAAATAGAAAGCATGGCTACACCATCCATAGAGGCTGGTGATTTCTCCCTGGTAGGGGCTATAGCCGAATCTAGTCTGGAAGACGTGGAAATAACAAGATTAAAAAAGCAGAATGTGAATCAGAAAACCCTGAAGGATAATGCAGAAAGAGAAAAGGAGGCTTGGGAAGCCAAGCACCAAGAGTTGCAGGGTAAATATGATGAGTTGGTAAGACAAGCTACAGGGAAGACTTCCTTGCTAGAGGCCAGGTAGGTCATCTGGGATGGAATTGTTGAAGAAGAAGGGAAATTGAGGCCCTTCCTCGATTTTGTCTTAGACAAGGAAATAGTGATAAAATTAGCCAAGAGTAGTGTGACAACAGCAAATGAGAAATTGAACAAAAAAACTGTAGAGTATACTAAGAATGCCATCGAATTCCTGAATGGCTTATCTGAGGAGCAGGTCACGACAACTGGTGTAACAAATAGGGTTTCCATCATCATTGGAGCCAAAAAAGTGATGGACAAGCACCTGAAGGTAAAGGCTATTCAAGCTAAAATAGATGTCATGGCACAACAGATCAAGTATTTCAAAGACATGTTTGACCCTTTATTCAAGAAAGGGTTACCTCTTTTTTGGGAGGAGGATGGAACAATGCTCACATAAGAAGAATATTAGAATAAATTGGTAGGATGTAAAGTGCATTTCAACAATTTTGTAGGTATGGATCAGTTTCTATCAGGGAAGATAGTGGTGGAGAAAATGGAAAAGGATTTTGAGTTAAGCATGATGTTCAAGGAGGCTAGTGCACATTTGCGAAGCTACTCTTATAGGGACCACACTGAGATCAGAGTCTTAATGAAGGAGTTGGCCACCTCAGAGTTGCCAGCTACCGAGCTATGGAAGCTCATTGAGAAATATGGGAAGGGAAAGCTGATATTGAACCGTTGAAGATTTGATGATCGTGGGATAGCAACATGGAGGAAATATTCACTGAAGCATTTTGTTTATTTTGTTAGAGTCTGTTGTCTTTCGATAAAAATGCTTAGTAATTTTGTAAAAGGAAATTGAGCCAGTTTTACCAGCATTGTCATTTTGTTGTAACTAATTCCTGAGGGTGGCAAACCTTTTTGAATAGGTGTCACCTACATTGTAACAACTTCCTTTTGAGGCAGCTCGAGCTGGAAGGCTTTGAGCATCTATGGAAGGAAGGAAGGAAGGAAATATTTTAATGTCCGCGAGGCTAAAAATATCCTATGGGACATACCATTTCACATGTCGTTTTCTGCAACTCAATCCTTTTCCTGTTCAACCTGATGATGAGCACCCCCAATTTTTCCATGGCCCCCCCGTTGAATAAATTATCCCAAGATTTATCTGCCAAGACACTTGCATACCTGTCCTGACTATTCTTAAAGGCTTCACTCTCCAAAATGAAATGTTTTTCTGTCTCCACTTTACCAAAGGTGCAGAAAATACACACTCTTTCTTCCCAAGCTTCTTTTGGCCTTTTCAAGCGCCCAGTCTCACAATGGAGTTGATGGGAATTAGTTCTTAATTGAGCAATTAGAATTTTTGCTTTCCAAGGTATATTGGCCCCTATGTACGCCTTTTGATGTTGATTGTATGTAGGGTTAAACTCTTCAATATAGTACTTTTTCTTTCTCCCAAACTCTTTATCCCAAGTTCGTTTGTGGAACTTATTGATAACAAAAGCCTTTATCTCTTTACTATTCTTGGGGCACATGTTCAAGCATATATCCCATTTACTAAGCCATTTAATATTTTTTTGCATCCAAGTCTTCTTTCTTTTGCACAATATGTCTTTGAGGACGGGCTTGGGCCATCTACCTTCTTCCATTTGCTCAACTCTTTTTAGATATCTTATTAGCCGCACCATAGCAATTGCTTCAATAGAAGCAACCCCCATTTCACTCAGCATGATCTCGTATGGTACTGAACTCTTAATTTTGGAGAAAGGGTTGGAAACTTTTGTTGGACTCGTGAATTCCCTATGTTATTAAGCACTCTGAGATATATTTTAATAAAATATGGCTAGGCCGAGCAAGGTTTTCTATCAGAGATTCATGTGTTATTCGTCTGATAGTCTGTTTACTTCTTCCCTTATGTGAATGTTACTCTCACTGTTTAATTCATACTGTTATGCATTTTCATGCTTGGATAAGTGTTGTATCGGGACAGAAGTCATAAATATTATGCTCTGTTGCTTTCATTTCAAGCATCCACTACCATTTTCTACTAAAGTCGGTAGAGAATTCATTATCATAAGCTCTAGATTGATGGGTTGTTCATATCTTCTTCTTTAATCACCAAACAAAATCTCTTTAATTAGCTATCCTACCTCTGATCAGTTTTCTTTGCAAAGCACTGTCATGTTTAATCATATCATGCCTCCTACCTCTGATTAGTTTGATCTACAGTTTGGATTTGTCTTTACTCATGATCTGTGTGTGTTTTATGTTTTAAGTGAATTTATTTAATTAGAACATTTATCTATTTCTGCAAGTGATTAACATAAATTAATAAATTCGTATTAATTTTTCAATTAGCATTCCAGCTACAGGGTAATCTTGCATGTGCATAATCCTTAAAACTACTATGAGTGAATTTTCATTTCCTAATTGTGTTGTGGTTAAACCCACATTAGTAACTTCGCTATACTCATTGTGCCAAATCAAATAAAAAACAGTAAACTCCCTATACTCAGTGTGCAAAATCAAATATGCCACGTGTCACAATATGATCTTTCCACGTGTCACTCTAGGATACTAGATATCAACATTTTAACAACAAAATTTATAGACGTTTTGCTTTAAAGACTTTGCTGGCAAGTCAAAATATTCTCAGAGAAAGAGTGCCCGCTCTTTCTCCAAGGTGTTCTACTGTTACAATTCCCTCCTAAATGAAGGGTCAGCCGACCCTTCTTATTCCAAATATTATTTTCCTAATAGTTCAACGCTCCAAGAAGAGTCAGTCGATCCTTATTGTATTATCCATTATGGCTATAGCTGAATTCCCAGATAAAGGTTTTGACAATTAACAACAAAAAGAAGGGGCGGCCGATCCTTCTTCTCGTAACATGGAAGTCAAGACAAACCATTTTTATATGATATAAATTCCAAGGTGTTCTATTTTTACAATTCCCCTGTAATTGAAGGGTCGCCTGACCCTTCTTATTCACCATATTATTTTCATAATAGTTGGACACTGCAAGAAGTGTCTGTCGACCCTTATTACCAATATTCTTTTCATAATATTTTGACACTGCAAGAAGGGTCGGTCGATCCTTCTTGTGTTCTCCATTATGGATATAGCTAAATTGTTGGATATAGGCTTTCATAATTAACTACAAAAAGAAGGGGCGGTCGATCCTTGTTGTTGGAAAACGGAAGTTGGGAGAAACTATTTTTATATGTTATAGCTTTTCACCTTAAAATTTTGAACAATTACAAATAAAAATTGCAATTTTGAACACTTTTCAAATCAGAAATTGCATTTTTTTATTTTAAATTCACATTTGAAGGTTATATATTCATACCTCCCTTCTAGCATGAAGGGATTTAATTAAAAAATAATAATAACTAACAACACTTTGCATTCTTTTTATGAGATTTCACTCTATTTAGAAAAAGAAAAAAGAAATAATGCTTCGATTTAAAAAAACAAAAGGAAAGAATGTTTCTATTTAAAAAAAAGAATGTTTCTATTAAAAAAAAGAAAAAGAAAGAATAGAATAGCTCTCGTATAATGCTACTATAATGATACTAATATAAATGTGTAAAGTTACTTATTTACAATTACTTCCACAAGTAAACTTCAGTTCGAGGAGCATTATTCCTCGGCTGCGGATGTCAACATGATCTATGGGACCATCCCCCCAGCACGTGGAGAGAATGAGGGGAGGGATCCTCGCACCCAACGCACTTAACGCTGCATGCGTTATTCTAACTGAAGCCTATTAGCCAGACTGGTCCAGAATCTATTCAATTTTCAATAATGATGACCTATCAGACATTCAGAATGACCAGCTGGTGTATGAGAAAATTAGGGATTCCAAGCTTCATGCCATTGCTTCCAGACCCACTATCTTGCCTTATAATGATGTGGTTAAATGGATTGTTGACCATGCTAACCCTAATGACCGGTCATTTAATGACAGTGCAAGGTCACAATTGGCTACCTTCCTCCTTAAGGATTTCATCAAAGCTTATGCTCTTAAACGGTCTATACAACCCCTTAACACTGAGTTCATGGAATATTCTAAGACCAGGTACAATTCCAATGAAATGTTGAAGTCATTGATAAATAAACTTAACAGTTACATCCATAGGGCTGATAACTTGTACCCGGTTTCCTAGTTTAGAGAACCTTATTCCCTATTGGCTACCATGCTATGCAGACTCTATGGTCTCCCAAACTGTTCTGTATTTAAAGATGAGTGGGCTCCTATAGCCCACCATCTTCTAACGACTGGTGAGTCATTCCCTCGGGAGTCAATCCACCCCTTTTCAAAAGAGGCATCTGTCCTTAAATAAGAACTACAATAGGGTACAAAAATGGAGATCCACAAAAAATATGGATTACAAAATAAAAAATAACCTAATGTCCTAGGACATCTTTCCATTTGCCCCAAATTTCTAACAACTCATCTATCATAGGATAATTTGCTGACTCGAGTCCCAACTGCGCATTGGATTCGAACGTCTCCATCTCATTCTTTGCCATCTTACGCCATATACGGATGTAGACTTGGATCTTACGTTCTAGGGAAACCGGATTCCTAATCAACTGCTCCACATCATCGACCTTGACTTCTTCTAGAAGTTGAATTTGTTGTTGAACTTCATCAAACTTATGCTCAACTTCCTCAATCTTCAATTTAGGTGGATAGGCACTTTCAATGAGTTCCATGGCAGGCAACTGGAGAGCCAACATAACATTATATGCTATATACCATCGCCTGCTACCGATGGCTCATGCTTTTTTAAGAATATCTTCAAATGACTCATTTATTTCCAACCAAGAATTCAATGCACCTTTGATCTTCTTAAATTGAAAACTCCTAAGAATGGGAAATCCTTCTGGAATTTCTTTGATGTACTTCTACCATTCCACAATGTTATTATAGGCCTTGGAAGCCTCAAGCCTTTGATCTTTTTTCCTTTCAAAGGAACTAACCATCTTGCCAAAAGTGATATGAGTTTCTCTAATTTCATCCAATTGTGCAAAACAACTTTTCCAGGTATTCGTGATACTCTTTACTGACTTGAGAAGCCAAGTCCTTGAATTACTGAGATGTCATCTTGAAGAAAGTAGAAGAGGCTGCACTTGCAGTTGCATCCTCACAGTGTTTTCGCAATAAAGCAATTTGTTGAACATTGGAAAAATTCTAAGCTTGTAACCTTTGAGGTTCAACCTGCAAAGATTGGCTCTTGTGCTCCTAATCTCCCAACTTATCTTCCCAAATCCTTCTAAGATCATCAACATAAATTTGATGTTCCTCTTTAGCCTTTTCCATCTCTTCTTGAAGCTTCACCACTTCTTCCCTCTTCTGATCAATTTCTCTATTGAGAACCTATATTGAATCAAGGTTTGCTCCTGCAAATTCCCCTAGGGCTATAGCTGTCTCAATTGCCCTTGTCTAATGGTTACTGGCTTGATGAGCCTAAACTATCTGGTTAGGAACAGACACTTCTAATCCTTTTTTATCAATGCTTCTCTTCTTACCCCTCTTTACCAGTACCTTATTATCCTTACTATAGAAGTAATGTCTAAGAGGGACTATTTCATCATCCTCCCATTCAATTATTACTTCAGAAGTGACTGAAATAACATTCTTTGTTGAAACCAATGAGGGAGTTTGAGGGGCCATGGCATTGGGAATAGGCATGGTAACTTGAGGAACAATAATAGGGGTATAAACAATTTGAGGAATTGATGAGAGAATAGTAGGAAAAGGGATTGAAGTGATAGCTTCAGAAAGGATAACTTGGTCGTCATTAGCAGCTGATGGTAATGAAGAAGTAGTTGTGACTGAATCTCTGTCAGTGGGTAATGATGAAGTAGATGTGGGTAGTTTCAGGAGGCCAGTCGAAGACTGGGCTTCTGCAAGTATAGAGGAAGGAATGGAAAAAGAAACTAAGTTACTAGGAAAAGGGGTGGCCCTATGGGTCAAAGTGTGAAACAACTGTGAAATAGAGAGTGGTGGGATTTCCCCTACAGGAAAAATAGAAAGATCCTAGATAGGTGGTAACAAAAGTGATGGAACTGTGATGTCAGGGTTAGTAGAGGTAAGTTCCAAAATTGGTTGATCAAGATCAGAATGGTCCATTTCAATACTGTCCAACAAGTCTATAAGTGACTGTGAGTTGTCTGTCACTTCCCTAATGACTTCTTCCACAACTTTGTCAGTTACCTTTTCAGGTACTTCTTCAGTCACTTGAATTGCAGCCTGTGGCTCATCTTCTACATCATTGTTAGTGAGATCAACAGTAGGAACTTCAGATGTGGAAACCTAAAATTTCTATCTCTTAGGAGGATTATATTCAATCGTTGTCGAGTCATCAACCAGCTGCGAAGCTGCAGTAGTTACTTGAGCACTCATAGAAACCTTGGGCGATTCAGCTGTCTTGGTACCCAACACTGAAGTCAATTTTTCCAAATCTTGTTGAAAATTCATAGATGTCTGCAACAAGGCTTTAACCTACTTAGTGGTTTTAATCTGAGGAGGTTCCTCCATGGGATTAAGGGAGCATTGGCTAGATGAATTTGCTTTTGTTCTTTGCTCCTTCTAACCTATTCAGTGATATTCAAATCCAAGGTTCTTTGCCCATAAACCTAAGATTTTATTTATTTCTGAAATCCCATAATTTGTCACTGTTCATCCAAGCTCTTGGCTCTTGCTGACACTTTAGTGAAGGTGTTCACCCCTCAATAGATAGAGTCATCTAGAAAATCTTCATGGACATAGTCCATTTTCCTCTGATATTTCTTGAAGTGTGCATCCAAGAATTTCTTGGGATAATGCTTTCTTTTGGGTGCTTTTCCCAACTTCAAAGGAGCCAACTGATCACCAAGTACAATAGCCCAGGTTGAAGTAGGAAAAAATAGTGGGCCAAGATTTAGAGAGAACTTAGGCCAGCCTCTCTTTTTAGGACCAATAAGTTTATTGTAGACTCCAGGAGTGATAGTCTGATAGGAAACTTCTTGAATAACCAACCTGTCAGGTACAATTCTGGGCAACAGGTGAACAGTGTCACTTTTCCAAACTCTGATATATGCAAAAGACTCATAAACATACCAGTCCCCAATGGTGTTGATGAAGGTTTTGGCATCTGCTGAGAAGGCAGGAGCTTCCTGGTGAAATAATTTAAAATAAATGGTACCCATGAAGTGGTCACAAATTTCATAAAGCAAGGGTAGATAATTACTTTCCCATAATGCAGAATTATATATATGAACTGGTGGAGCCTCAGGGATCCAATTCCACCCCAAGTTAGGATATTGAAAGTTAGCATAAAAGACATCAAGGATGTAGGCTGATAGATAAAAATGTGGCTTCTTTGAGGCGGGTTCCTTTTGATAGTTTTGAATTTGTGTCTTAATTTATGATGACAGGATGGATGTCGAGGGAAAGGATTCACCTATTGTTAACACATGCTGGGCTATGAGAGCTTATTTAGCCTTGAAAATTGAACAATTGGGGAGACCAAAAAGCCTGCAAATCATGGCCGCGAGTAAAGAGTAAGGTTCCTTGAACCAAATAATAGGATAGAGATCATCCACCTTGGGCATGAAACTATTAGGTTTCATCATCTCGTCAAAATTATTTCTGGTCTTAGAGGATTGAATAAAGTCAGAACTCAGGGTTTGTATAGATGGCTTGAGATCGAAAGCTCTGATAAAAACCTCTGGGCGAAAGGTAGTCAATTGCGAACCTGCGCAATCATTGAATGACCGGTCTTTGGTATTGGAATTTTCAACAATCCATTTTATAGGGTCTGTATAAGGTAAGAGGGAAGGGCAAGCAGCAATGGCATGAATTTGGGAAGCCCTAATTTTTTCATAGGCTAGCCAGTCTTTTTTTATGCCTGAAAGGTCATCGTTGTCAAAGATTGAATAAATTTTTGCCCAGTCCATTTGATAATCCTCAGTCACCCTCTCACTGGTGTCTGAGAAAATGCCAAAATTGGGATCCTTGGTCAGTGAATCCCTATATAGTTCCTTGGACCAGGTAGTTCTAGACATTCTTATGAAGGTTTCGGGAAATTATGATAAATAAACAAACAAGAGTCAAAATCAACCCATAAACAGTAAAAGCGCGAAAAGAAGATGCAAAATTCACGACAAACCAACCTGATTTCAGCTGAAAACTGTGTAGGTGACCTTGGTAAAAACTTCACAGTAAAATCCATGTAGGAGCGTAAAAACCGACAGTAAAAATGATACTGAAAAATCAGAAGAAGAAAAAAATCGTTTATTTAAAGTTTTTTTCGATTGGATGAGATCTGGACCGTAGACCTAGGAAGAAACGAACGGTCGAGATTACTCCTATGGGATGCAAGATTCGGGGTCAAGTTTCAAAATCTTGCTTTATTCAACGTTCCCGAAATCTACAATCCGAAAATGAGGGTTGCGGCTTTCGGGTTCTCGAAACTTTACGAAATAAGCAATCAATAATCCACACTGTCTATGAACACTGTTTAATTTTTTCAATCAATAATCCACACTATTTATGAACACTGTTTAGTTTTTGTAATCAATAATCCATACATTGATCTACAGTTTGTATTTGTCTTTACTAATGATCTGAGTGTCTTTTATGTTTGAAGTGAATTTATTTAATTAAAACATTTATTTATTTCTGAAAATGATTAACATAAATTAATAAATTCATGTTAATTTTTCAATTAGCATTTCCAACTACACGGTAATCTTGCATGTGCCTAATCCTTAAAACTACTATCAGTGAATTTTCATTTCCTGATTGTGTTGTGGTTAAACCAACATTAGTAACCTCGCTATACTAAATGTGCCAAATCAAATATGCCACGTGTCTCAATAAGATCATTCCACATGTCACCCTAGGATAGTAGATATCAACATTTTAACAACAAAATTTATACATTTTTTTATTTAAAGACTTTGCTGGCAAATAGAAATATTCTACGAGAAAGAGCAACCGCTCTTTCTCCAAGGTTTTCTATGGTTACAATTCCCTCCTAAATTAAGGGTTGGCCAACCCTTCTTATTCGTAATATTCATTTCATAATAGTTCGACACTGCAAAAAGGGTCGGTAGATCCTTCCTGCATTCTCCATTATGGCTATAGTTGAATTGTTGGATAAAGGTTTTCACAATTAACTATGAAAAGAAGGGGTGGCCAATCCTTCTTGTCGTAAAATGGAAGTCAGGAAAAACCATTTTTATATGATATAACTTCCAAGGTGTTCTATTTTTATAATTCCATCGTAATTGAAGGGTCAACCGACCCTTCTTATTATGAATATTATTTTCACAATAGTTCGACACTACAAGAAGGGTCGGTCGACCCTTCTTATTCTCAATATTTTTTCTATAATATTTCGACACTGCAAGAAGGGTTGGTTGATCCTTCTTGTGTTCTCCATTATCCATATAGCTGAATTATTGGATAAAGGTTTTCACAATTAACTAAGAAAAGAAGGGGCGGCCGATCCTTCTTATCATAAAACGGAATTCGGGACAAACCATTTTTATATGATATAACTTCCAAGTTGTTCTGTTTTTACAATTCCCTCGTAATTGAAGGGTCAGCCAACCCTTCTTATTCCCAATATTATTTTCACAATAGTTCGACACTGCAAGAAGGGTCGGTCGACCCTTCTGATTCCCAATATTTTTTCCATAATATTTCAACACTGCAAGAAGGGTTGGTCGATCCTTCTTGTGTTCTCCATTACCATATAGATGAATTGTTGGATAAAGGTTTTCACAATTAACTACAAAAAGAAGGGGCAACCAATCCTTATTGTCAGAAAACGGAAGTCGGGACAAATAATTTTATATGTTATAACTTTTAAGGTGTTCTATTTTAACAATTCCCTCGAAATTGAATGCTCGGATGACCCTTCTAATTCCCAATATTTTTTTCATAATAGTTCAACACTACAAGAAGGGTCAGTCAATCCTTCTTTTGTTGTCCATTATGGATATAGTTGAATTGTTGGATAGAGTTTTTCACAATTAACTACGAAAAGAAGGGGCAGACGATCCTTCTTGTCGAAAAACAAGGATCGAAGACAAAAGTCGTCAGAAACAATTTTTATATGTTATAACTTACAAGGTGTTCTATTTTTACAATTCCCTTGTAATTGAAGGGTCGACCGCCCCATCTTATTCCCAATATTGTTTTTATAATATTTCAACACTCTCAAAAGGGTCGACCGACCCTTCTTATTCCCAATATTATTTTCATATTAGTTCGACACTGCAAGAAGGGTTGCTCGATCCTTCTTGTGTTATCCATTATGGATATAGCTAAATTGTTGGATAAATGTTTTCATAACTAACTACGAAAAGAAGGGGCGATCGATCATTCTTGTTGGAAAACAGAAGTTGGGACAACCATTTTTATAACTTTCGCCTTACATTTTGAACATTTACAAATGCAAATTCGAATTTTCAAATAAAAATTTGAATTTTTTTATTTGAAATCCACACATTTCAAATCAGGAATTGCATTTTTTATTTTAAATTCACAGTTTCCAAATGAAAATTGTCATCTTTTATTTGAAATTCACCCTTTTCAAATCAAATTTTGCATTTTTTTATTTGAAATTCACACTTTGCAAATCAGAATTTGCATTTTTTTATTTGAAATTCACAATTTCTAAATTGAAATTCATAGTTTTATAACAATAAACTACAATTTTAAGGTTCATAGGTAGTAAAAAAACACACTATTTGAATTGAAAAACACACTTTTCAAAGACAATATTGCCACTTTTAGAACCTATTTTTGCACTTTAGAAATGTTGATATTGACACTTTCAAAGGCTAAAGTTGCTCAACTGTTTAGATTGTCCTTGTTAGTCGCTAAATGTTGGTGGCATCTTTTATTCAGATAGATGTAGGTTTGTTTGAAGGAATGATAGTGGAGCCGCTGCATTTAATACTCTGCAGCTCAATGCTTAGCTTTCGTCGTCTACACCTCTATCAACCATCATGACAATACTATTCGGACAGATGCAGGCTGGTTTGAAGGGACAGTAGTGGAGGATGACACAGGGAAGGGGTCAACCAGGCGCCCTGTAATGTCATGCCTCCAATAAATTACGTCGTCAATCATTATGTTGATGTTGGTTTACACAATTCGTTTCTATCATTGCTTCCTTACGCATAACTGCCTCCGTGCTGAAGGCAATAATTCTGGTTGTACCGCGCTATCGAGCAAGTACTGCAAATTGATTTTGAATTGTACGAGATGGCCTTTTACATGGATTTTGAGTCATTCAATCTCTACAAATCCATTAATGGAAATTGTCTCGTGTGTGTGGGCTTCTGTGAAAATATCTGGGAGTCAAGTCGGCTCTCTGCCCTGCTTACCATAGAAATTCCTATAAATATTTTCAATGGAGTAGGCGACCTCCATTCGAGAGACCTACAATTTAAAGCTTGGATGAACTTCTGGGTGGATTTCTGGTGGTTCAATTTTTTTTATTGGTATATCATGGCTGCCCGTATGAGGGCATGTAGACGCAGGGGATCGAGCAAGGGTGTAGAGTCTTCATGACCTGGGGGGGAAAGTTGCTCTCAGGGAGAAGGCTCATCTCAACAACACACCATGGGGATGGAAGAGTCTGCCCTGCAGACCTTCAATTGGGGGGCTCAGTATCTAGCAGAGACACCTACTCCGATAGAGAAGCAGATAACACACCGCGAATTATCCCTTCTTTGGGAATACGAAGCCCACTTGGGCCAAAAATTAATCTCCAACCCCTACTGGGCGATGAGGATCTTGTTTTCTCACAAAATTCAAGCGAGGAACCAGCTGGCTCACAGCCTCCGTGAAGCCCTCAAAATTATAAAATGCGTCCAACAAACTCATTTGGCCAGTGTTCTCTTGCTCAAGTCTACTATGAAATATTACATGGATAGCTTGAGTTGAAGAATCAATTTCCCCACGGGGGGAGCACCCTTCTCCTTGATTGATCTTCCCATTTTGCATTCGTACTGGTCTTGCTGGTCAGCGTCCGGCTCATTGGTGGCTCACTATTTTTTCTATGGATTTTTCCCTGGTGGCTCGCTGTTTTTCCTGTGTATTTTTCCATGTCTTTGGAAGTTCATTCTCGATGCAGACTCTGGATGTTAGCATGGTTTTGTTATGGGGGTTGCTTGGTCAATATTCAATTGTTAGAATCGGTCAATATGAACCATTGAATAGCATATAAATAGAAGTGAATTGTAAGCCTAAGGGCAGATTAGAATAGAGAGAGAGATAGTGGAGAAATCCTCTTTTTGGTCTAATTTGGATCCGCAACATTATGTTTTGACTTTTCCTGCGACGGGTTTACCGCAGAGTTTAATGAATGCATGAAGATGTCCGATTATTGTTCTAATTTTGTCTCTGTCTCTGTCTCTGTGCGGTGGTGAATGTTGCATTATGTCTATTATGCTGTGGATTAAATGATAATGGTTCATGTGATTAAGTAGAATGGATAGGTTATTATGAATGTTTAGTTTATGTTGAATCTGCGAATTGCTTACATACTATGTGAATGATTAGTAAATAGTATGCTTTCAAGTTGATGATATCTGGTTGACTTTCTGCGATAATATATTTGTGGGTAAAGTGTAATGTCCCTTGTTAGGAATTTTATTAAAATGGCAATTTTCCACTTTTTTTCCCTAGTTCGACCTTTGACTAGTTTTGATCTCTAGGTCCCAAATGATCCCAAATCTTCTAAGAAGGTATATTAATGATATCAGAACATAAATATGTGTTTCAGGGATTCCATTGGACCTTTAAAACACTTCTGCAAATCCTCTTTCAATTTTGATCAATGTAGGTAACTTTATTAGTGATTCTCCTTTGACTAGTATTGGTCTCTAGGTCTCAAATTGACTCCAAATGCCTTCAAATATTCAAGGAAGGTGTATGAATGATATTAGAACTTGAATATGATGTTTATGGATGACATATTTCCACCAAAAGACCTCTACAAACTCTCTTAAGATTCTGTACCAATTATGCCATTTTACTAGTAATTTGGGGTTCAAATCCCCCTTGGGTAAGTACTGAAAATGGCTTCCCAAATGCCTCCAAACCCACTCAAATTTATGAACAGAGGTATGTAATGTGTTAAGTATTTCATTAAAGTCTCATATGCACCATTAATGTAATATTACAACTGTTCTCACCCTCTCCCATTCAACTGCAAAATTCCCCAATTCGACCCTTAGGGAAATGGCACTATTTCACCTCCCAATACAACTAAACTGAGTAAAAATGCTTCAAATGCTCAAGTACAGTACATGAAACTTGTAGAATACATCCATGGAAGTATATTTATCATAAATATATCATATAACCATCCATTCATTCGAAATCATCATCAATACATTGGATCACAACAAGGTAGTGGGGAAATGGCATTGTTCTTCCATTAAAAATGCGATTTATACATTTCTACTTGGAATTTCGACCTGAAACTTTTTGGATATGAAGAAAAGAGTATTTAATTCATATTACAAAATAAATGGGGCATTAAAATCTTCCCCAAAGAGTACAATAGCTCACCAAAAACGCCCTCCCTCAAGGATCAAGAATATGCCATCAAAACTGGAAATGGTTGAAGGAGTGAGCTGAAATAGAAGAAACCATGAGATGCCCTATAGTTTACACCTGCAAATAAAGACTCCATTAAATCTCCAAATGAAAGTTTTGAATGGCCTTTCCAATTACCAACTTGGATGGGAATCTTTCACCCTCGAAATTGGCTAAGGCAAGAAACTAGTCATCCACTAGCTCTCCCTCTTCACAAATGCAATTGCAAATTCTACAAATGATCAAAAGATGGTTTCATTATTTGTTATTGGAATTTATAAAGTTCTAATGTCCTCCATGGGTCGAATTCCTTCCAAGAGACTCATGCCAACTCAAGTTGGGAAGAGATTCCAAAGAACACCACTTGTACAACAATTCCTAGTCTCCCACTTCCACCAAATCACATGTGGAAGCATCTTAGCTGCCCTAACACCCTTGAGCGCCCTCTTGGAGTCTAGTTTTAGCCCTGACATGTCATATATGTCATATGTCATCCTTCAGGTCTTATTTGTGTCATAGGTGTCATAGCATCTTCATCATTGTTGTCATAGAGCTAGGGAATCTAGCCCAAGTGTCTCACTAGCTCCAAATTGCCTCTTCCTCTTCCATGGGAGTTACTCTTCCTCTATATTTCGACCTTGGATGAGTCATGCCATGAATAAAACCTTTTGGACTCCCCCAAGTATGTTACCATTCACCTTGAATTCGAATTGGTGAGAGAATGGTGCCAAGTGTAGTGGGGAAATCTAGCCATATGGGGGTCCCACTTCCTCCATGTGTCTTCATGATCAAATGCCACTTTGATTTTCACTTGTATATATTTATTTAGGTCCTTTATTAAATATTTATTCCATTTTAATGTTCAAACATCATTTATTATCCCCATTATTCCAAATCTCAAAGCTTCCACCCCAAACCTAGGAAACTAGTAATTTTCCTCCTTGGCAATTGTTTGAACTTTAGCATCAATTTGAAAAACTCTACTGAATAGGGACAATGTGATTATGCCATTGTGACCCAATTCCAAATTTGGGACATTAAAAATCCTCCCTTCCCAATATTGCTTGTCCTCAAGCAATTTTAAACATGGGTGTTGAAGAACCTGCAAGTTGCCATTGAATTGCCCAACCTTGAGTCTTTGAGTTTCCATGAAGATTTTAGAGAGGAACCACCATGCTTGATGCTGTGCTACTCTGATAAAAATCACTTTATTAAGTGGGGAAATCAATCTCCCATACTGCTTGTTTCCCCAAAAATTTGAAACCAATGAGATAAAAATTATTCCAAGGTCCCATTGCTTGTATTGCACCCCAATAATTAAGAGTGCTCTCCAACCCACACCATTAGATAAGAGGATTCCTGGATCCCATTTTCTTGTATTCATGCTTTCAAACATCATGAGTACCAAATATATATCATCAAAGTATATAACAACATAATGAAAATGTACATCAAGGATATGCTTCATCAAAGAATCATGAAAGTGCTTATACCTCCAAGCAAGTAGACCAACATTTTCCAAGTGCACACAAGCTTCAAGTGACCAATCAAATCTGCTCCAATGACATTGGTTAGGATCCCATGTCCTATAATGCTGCTCCAAAAGGATGTGATATGCATCAAAATATTCATCCATGTATTATTTCATCCAAGAAGTGAATGAAGAATCTCCACTAAAATCTGAACCAAATAATGAGTAGAAAAAACAAGGAGACTTCAAATGACTCAAAGAAGTCTCACCCATACATACATGAATGTAAGAATCATAAAAATATAACAAAGTATGTGGCTGCCAACAAAAATGTTCTCCAATCATAAATCTATTCTCCCAAGTGTTGGATGAAGTTCCTCCAACATCAAATGAATCAAGTGTTGAACAAGAAAAACCATGAGTCTTCAAGTGACTCAAATGCATATCATAGGTGCATCCATGTAGATTTGCATCATCATAAAGTGACAAATAATGTTTCTGCAAATGTAAATAAAAATGTGCTCCAACCATGTCATCATAAAAGGTAAATCTAGGAGTTCCATACTCCTCATGTGGCACCATAAAAAAGAACCCTTTCACGCATACTTCATTGAGACTAATACTGCAAAACATGGAATTGTAGGATGTAGGAGAATGAACTAACTCACCCAAATGATAAAAAAGTGCAGAAGTTTCATCATGGGAAGGATCCATATGGGTAGTATCATGCATCAAGTTCAAAAGTGTGAAACCTTTTTCATAGATTGGTTCCAATGTAGAGGAATCATGCTCTTCTTTAAAAATTGCATAACCTTCATCAAGAGACAATTCAAGTTCCTCTTCCACCACATCAAGTGTTTGGATATCTTCAATTTCATCTTGAAACACATTAAGCACATTCAAATTTCCACATTTCTCATGATCCACCATGTCATGAGAATGTTGATGTATATGTAACTTCGGAATGTATTTCATATATGTTGTATGTACTCCTATAGAGATGGTATTATTCCTCTATACGGAAGTGTCGTCATTTATATTGTAAGTGTCGTAACTTATACTTGATGGGTTATTAGACCACCTTGTTTGGGGTCGGCCCTGTATAAGTCATGTGGGTCAAAGGGTTATTAGACCACCCTATTGGGGGTCGGCCATGTGGTTAAAAGGGTTATTAGACCACCCTATTGGGGGTTGGCCCAGTCAGCATTATATTATGTGGTTAAGTTCGAGCCTACATGAGTTAGGTAAAAAGGCAAGTCAAGTCAAGTATAAATAGAGTGCGGGAGGCACTCTATTTACTCACTCACTTCTCACACATGCACTCAAGGAGGAGTGGCGCACTTATGGAGGAGGAGGATCTGCTGCTAGGTTATGGCTATCTCTCTTGGTTGGTTGTATCATTGCTCTATCTCTCTCTGAGGAAGTTATTGGGGTTTTTCACCTTTATGGTTTTCCCCAAGTAAATCTTTGTGTCTCTTGTGTGCTTGCATTATTGTCTCCATGATTGATATGCTGTAGATATGCTGTACATGTTGTTCTCTCAGTTAAGATCCTAGATCATATTGAAGTAAATTCTGAAAATTTAACATGGTATCAGAGCTAGCCTGAAAGAAGGCATGATATGGCATGTATGACACTTGTTGCACTTACGATGCTAGGGCTTGATATAGCAAAAACCAGTCATCGTAGCACTTTCGCTATAAATCTGTTTTGGCAAAGTTTTCGGATCTGAAATTGTTACAGGACGAAGCTAAAATCTCCAGGTACCTTGTGTCCAAAGGAAAACCTCTAATTAGTTGTACTTTGTGATTTATGATCTGTACAATATAGGGTTTCTGCCTCTTCCAGATCTGAGTCAAAATCAGGTGACCTTGGGAAAAATGTCATAACTTAGGCTAGGAAGCTCCAAATGAAATTTCGTAAAAAGTGACAGGTAGTACACAGTCTGGAATATCTCAGAAAACGTTTTCAGAGGCCGAAGTTGAACCAGTGACACGTGGCACGCCGTACAAGTTAGCTCTCCTGTATTATCCCATAAACAGGTCACGTTGCGACATTTGGCATAACTCTCTCTCAGAAAATCCAATTGAGGTCAGACCTGTCAGGATGGAAAGATAACAGGCCGAGATATCTCAAAAAACGTTTTCAGAGGCCGAAGTTCAAACAGTGACACGTGGCACGCCGTACAAGTTTGCTCTTCTGTTTTATCCCAAAACAGGTCACGTTGCGACATTTGGAATAACTCTCTCTCAGAGAATCCAATTGAGGTCAGACCTGTCAGGATGGAAAGGTAACAGGTCAGGCTATCTCAGGAAACTTTTTTCAGACCCTGTGGATCAAAAATTGCAGAGTTACACCAGAAACAATCAGGTACATATTTCTGTCAAAACAGAATTATTTTTTGGTACCTTCATTCATGGCTTCCGGAATTTAGGGCTTTGAAGAAAGTTGGAATTTTTGTAAGCGGAGACCATGGCTGAATGCTACTCATTAAAATAAAAATTTAGAGGCCAAAATCAGAATTTTTGGTTGGGAAGAAGGCCGGGCTTGATCAGACCCTAGTTCGGGACTTTGATCAGGAAAGTGGAAAATTAGGGCTTCTGTAAAAATGGGAATTTTTGAAATATGAGACCACGGCTGGAAGCTCCTCAGAAAAATAGAAGCTTAGAGCTTTGGATCAAACCTTTTGATTGGGAAAAAGAGTGGTATTCATCAAACCCCAGTTCAGGGTCACATCCAGTGAATCCGGAAGTTTCAAAGGCAAAATTGAGGAGTGAAACTTTGCAGTTTTCAAATTATGAATATACCAATTTGATCAGCTCATCAAGGCGCATATTTCTATCCTTTCGGAAGTTTGAAATTCAAAGTTTGAATTTTTGGGGTTTCTCTGACAAACCCATATCTAGCTCCAGGTCCAGTTCTTGCACATCAAGTGGATTGGGTTAATCCTAGAAGAAGATGGATTGGTCACCTACATAGGTGAAGAAGTTCCTGTTTCAGAGGGAGATGAGGCTAAGGCCTTACATAAGAAGATTACAAGCGATCTCGACAGGTATGACTCATCGAGGTATGTTTTGATATTTGTCCATGATTAATTTTATGGTATGTTTGTCTTCATGTTATTACAGTTAAGTACAATTTTGTTTTTAGATTTGTCGTTTCACCTTAACAAAATTATGAATGCATGATAGAAGATATTCATTATTTAGGGTGTTGACACTTATGATTGTACTAATGCATTATGGTGTTGTATGAGGTTTATGTTGTCTACTAACATGAAAGGTACACCAAGAAAGACAAATCATGTTCCAGTTCAAGAACATATGATCATGGTGACATGAGGATAAAGACTCATCCATTGTCATGGATCTCATAGAAGATCCATTTACAAGGTATGTATAACTTGGTTTTATAATGGCTAACCATTGAGACATGCAGGTTACTAGCACAAGTCATTGAAGAGAACCAAAAGACATTATACGGGTATGTTAGACATAACTAGCTAGCATGCTAATCCAGGTATGTTTTTCCTATATCAAGCTAGAATCCTACCTTGTGTTAGGATCTTATACTATTGTGTTGTTGATAATGATTATTCACGAAGAGTCATAGGTTTGAATAATCATGGTTGTATGCATATTATGTTTCTTACCATAATTGATGATATGACTAACCAGAAGAATCATGATGGTATAGGTTTGAATAATCACAGGTTTTATGCATTTTATATCTCTTATCTTGATTGATGATTCAACTAACCTGAAGAGTCATAGGTTTGAGTAATTACAGGTTTAGACATGTTATGTTTCTTATGATTTGACTAACCTTAAGAATTCTACATAAACCTTGAATGCTAATGCTTATTATTTTCTGTTTAAAATGATCATGACTATACATGCTTGAGATTATTGTGTTTTAATAGTATACTAATGAATGTATGATTTTATATGAGATCACAAGGATAACACAATCATGATACTAATAAGCATGCATAGGAACCAAGGATGAATGTAAGTTCAAGGACAGGTAATCCAGGAAGCAAAGATCAAGAGGGAGTACACTCCAGTGGTTTATGCAAGGATGCAGATATTCAGAGGGAGTTGACCATCTCTCTACATCCCACAACAGAAAGGTGTAGAAGAAGCTACTTCAGATTAGGACTCCAGCAGCTCCTGCAAGGAAGCGAAGACTCAAAGGGAGTCCACCCAACGAACAAACAAAGATAAGTATTTGAATTGTCATTTCTTAAATAATACTATTCAATAATGTATATACTGATGTTCCTAGAATTAGGTTGTGTATTATGCATATTAGAATAATTGCATTGATGAACAGTATACTCCTAATATGCATGGGTAAGTGGCCTATGGCACTGTACAACATTCCATTGCTACTTATCTAGAATGAAACCTCTTTGCTGACATGTTGGGAGTTGTGCACACTCTTAAGAATGTTCTGGTAGAGATTGGAAGGCATCTAGAAAGTTACGGAATATGGATAAATGTTGTATTGAAGCATTGGCTAAGATAATTGCATGACTGTATGGCATATTTCTTTATGTGTAAGAATTTGTTCTGAAAACTATGAGATGTTTTCTAATCATGCAATTTAACTTGTTGTGTAGGAAAGATCGTATACCATCTCCTACAAAAGAAGAACTACAACATTTTGTTCCAGCAACAAAGATATCTATTGAAGATATTGAAGTTCCCAGGATCTGGGATGAAGAAATGAAATGCCATGATCCGTCGATCATGAAGAATGATGTTTGGGATGTAATCCCAAGACATGAAGGGAAGTTTGCTATGACTTCCAAATGGAACTATAAGATCAAGCATGTTGCAGATGGCAGCATTGAGAAATATAAAAGTGATGAAATAGAAGATACACCAGATGGATTCAAGACAGCTTCCTTGAATGGTTTAGTTGAAGAAGAAGTGTATGTAGAGCAGCCACTTGGTTCTGAGACTCATGATAGGAAATCATATATGTGCAGAACTTGGTATGGTGAAGATAGATTGATTGACGACATGCAGTGGAAGCTTACTACCGAGTTCGAGATGAAGAACTTGGGGATGATGCACTATTTGTTTTTGGCATGGAGGTGTGGCAGAGTGCAGATAGAATCTTCCTTGGACAACAGAAGTATGCAGTAGATATCCCAAAGAGGTTAGGGATGATGGATTGCAAATCCATGGCCACACCTATGGCATCAAATCTGAAGCTTCTATGTGATGCTTCATCTGAGCCGATTGATGTCTCCATGTATCGTCAGATGATTGGGTCCTTGATGTACCTGATGAACACGAGACCAGATATTTGCTTTGCTGTGAACACATTGAGCCAGTTCCTGACGGATCCAAGGAGTGTTCACGTGGTTGCTGTAAAGCATATTCTGAGGTACCTGAAGGGTACAATGGATTATGGGCTCAGGTATGAGGCGAATCAAAAGTTTAACCTGCAGGGTTATGTTGATTCAGATTGGGCTGGAAGTGCTGCAGATAGGAAGAGCACATCTGGGTGCTGCTTCAGTATGGGATCAGGTGTGATCTCTTGGTTTAGCAGGAAGCAGTCCTGCGTAGCACTGAGTACAGCTGAGGCAGAGTATGTTGCAGCCTGTTCAGCTAGTTGTGAGGCAGTATGGCTACGAAAGCTACTGTCTGAGTTATTTGATCTCCATTGGAAGCTACTGGTATCTTCTGTGATAACCAGAGTTGTGTGAAAGTTGTCCGAGAATCCAGTGTTTCATGACAGGTCGAAACACATAGAGATCAAATATCACTATATCAGGTATATGGTACAGAGAGGAGCTGTGAAGCTCCTGTATGTTGCAACAGACGAGCAGATTGCAGATGTGCTGACGAAGCCACTAGCCAGGGTGAAGTTCGAGTACTTCAGATAGAGGCTTGGCATGCTTCAGATCAAGGATACTTCGAGGAAGAAGTGATGGACACATTTGCTGAAGCCATTCCAAACATGTTGGAAGGGGGATCCTTCACATGGCCGTGGATGTAAGCACTGGATGATGAGCATCAGGATGATGTTCTGGTTTCTGTTTGATATGATCAGTTGGATCATTTTTATGTATGTATGTACGCATCATGTTGGATACTGGATATGATCAGTTGGATCATGTGTACGTATTTTGTATATGCATCATGTTGGATGCTTGGACCATGTATCTGTATATGTATCAGGTGGATACATTGTATGATCAGGTGGATCATGTATGGTGATATGTATCATGTATTTGTATTTGTATCAGGTGGATACATTGATGATCAGGAGGGTCATGTATGATGATATGTATCAGGTAGATACTTGGTATGCATCAGGTAGATGCATTGATGATCAGGAGGATCATGTATGATGATATGTATCAGGTAGATACTTGGTATGCATCAGGTAGATGCATTGATGATCAGGAGGATCATGTATGTTGATATGTATCATATATTTGTATCAGGTGGATACATTGATGATCAGGAGGATCATGTATGATACTTGGTATGCATCAGGTAGATGCATTGATGATCAGGTGGATCATGCAGCAGGATGTTGCAGTGATGATCAGGATGATCATAGATGATGAGCTTCAGGATGTTGCTCCAGATGACATGCAGCAGGACGTTGCAGTGATGATGATCAGGACGATCATGAGTACATCAGGATGATGTATGGTGAGTATCAGGTTGATACTCTGTGGTCGTGGATCAGGTTGTGCAGATGAGCATGTCTGAGAGATCCTATAGGTCGGAGTTGTGTACCCGTAACAGCCTGGGATGCTCTTTCGAGACATTGCTCTGGGAGGACATGTAATTTGTGCCCTGGGAGATCTGCAGATAGTCTTTCGAGGTTTTGCCTATGGCATGTAATTCGGTGCCCTGGGATATCTGGCAGATGCTCTTGCGAGGTTTTGTCCTATGGCATGTAATTTGCTCCTGGGAGATCTGGACAGGATGAAAAAGGCCTCAGATGCTTCAGCCAGGTTTTGCCATGACCACATGTAATTTGCTCCTGGGAGATCTGGACAGGATGAAAAAGGCCTCAGATGCTTCAGCCAGGTTTTGTGGTGGACCACATGTAATGTGCTCCTGGGAGATCCGACAGGTAGAGCTGTGTGCTCGTAACAGCCTGAGATGCTTCAGCCAGGTTTTGTGGTGAGATCACATGTAATGTGCTCCTGGGAGATCCGACAGGTAGAGTCGCGTGCTCGTAACAGCCTGGGATGCTTCAGCCAGGTTTTGTGATGGGTCACATGTAATGTGCTCCTGGGAGATCCTACAGGTAGAGTTGTGTGCTCGTAATAGCCTGGGATGCTGCAGCCAGGTTTTGTGACGCACGTAATGAGTCCTGAGAATTCCACAGTATGGCCAGTGATGATGAAGACCTGCAGATGGTGGGCCTACATCCAGTATGAAAAAGGACTGGCTCTGTAGAACTTCCTATGACGAGTAGATTCAGAGATTGATTGAGATAGCAGCAGCAATGATGATGATGATGACTCGATGACGATTATCCAGTGACGATGATCCAGAGAAGATGACTTGTGCTAGAAGAACTGTGCTGAGAAATACCTTCCTAGTTAAGAGGGAGTGTTGATGTATATGTAACTTCGGAATGTATTTCATATATGTTGTATGTACTCCTATAGAGATGGTATTATTCCTCTATACGGAAGTGTCGTCATTTATATTGTAAGTGTCGTAACTTATACTTGATGGGTTATTAGACCACCTTGTTTGGGGTCGGCCCTGTATAAGTCATGTGGGTCAAAGGGTTATTAGACCACCCTATTGGGGGTTGGCCCAGTCAGCATTATATTATGTGGTTAAGTTCGAGCCTACATGAGTTAGGTAAAAAGGCAAGTCAAGTCAAGTATAAATAGAGTGTGGGAGGCACTCTATTTACTCACTCACTTCTCACACATGCACTCAAGGAGGAGTGGCGCACTTATGGAGGAGGAGGATCTGCTGCTAGGTTATGGCTATCTCTCTTGGTTGGTTGTATCATTGCTCTATCTATCTCTGAGGAAGTTATTGGGATTTTTCACCTTTATGGTTTTCCCCAAGTAAATCTTTGTGTCTCTTGTGTGCTTGCATTATTGTCTCCATGATTGATATGCTGTAGATATGCTGTACATGTTGTTCTCTCAGTTAAGATCCTAGATCATATTGAAGTAAATTCTGAAAATTTAACAGAGAATCCTCCAAACAATCTACCATTTGACAATCTGAAACATAGGAGGAAAAACAAGTATCTTGCAACTTTTCAAGAAGTTGCTCATTTTGAATTGTGAGCTTATGAATATCCTCAATATTCTTCAAGTATGCATCATGTAACAATTCATTAAGCTCAAACAAATGGTTTCTATCAAAAATCAAAGACATGAAATTACCTTTGATGTGGCACATTGCTCTTTGAATCTTCTCCATGTCTTCAATGAAGGATGTTTCCTCCAATGAAGTAGCTCTCCAACAAGAATTTGATACCAATGCTTGAGTGTCATGGAGAATGCTGAGGGACTCTTGGATCTTCTTTTCATTCATCTTTAAGGACCTTTCAAGAAAATGAGGCTCTTACAAATGAACCTCGTCATCTTCTTCATTTTTTCTTGGACCAACTTCATGAAGCTCAAGTGGTGATGGGGAAGTTGATCTTGGTTCTTCTTCAACTGCTACAAGGTCTTCAATATCATGCTTAATGGAACTTGGGCTTGCAGCAACACTTTCAAAAGTGATCTCTATGTCACCAACATAGAGGTGTGAGCATCCATCAATAGGTACTCCTTCATAGTTTAAGCATCCATCAGTAGATGCTCTTTGGTTCATGTCTAAGCTAGAAGGTGTCTCGAAATGATCTTCCATATTTTCAATAGAATCTTCTTCATGCTCTTGTGATGTCTCTTCATTTTTCTCCTTCAAGCAAGCTGATGCATTTTGCCCCTTTTTTTCCTTAGGATCAGTATATTTGGAATCTCTTCTTGAATAAATCTGGAAAGCTCTCCTCAAGGAGGACATCATTTCATGCACACATATATGATACTCGCTCCAAGGGTTTTTACAAGAAGGGCATAAACCTTTCTTCACTAAATCCACATCTTCATTTTTGGGCCTATTTTCAAAAACATGTTCAGCATAGTACTCAAAAGACATGGCATTTTGTGTATTTTTGCTCGAAGCAAGATATTCTTGATATTTTTGATATTGTTGGGGCAATGTTTTATATTTTTCTCTCCATCTTCGGAACTCGCTCATAGAATTATCCTTGGTTGGTGTGACACATTCATATTCATCATATCTAAAGTCATAAGAATAATCTTCATTTCTCTTGAAATTGTATGAAGTGTTGCATGATGGCACCTCTTCCTCGTACCATTCACATTCTGCTTCATATTGCTGATAAGCATATGCATATTCCTCATAAGAATTGTACTCATAGGATTCATAATAATAGTAAGACATGGTTGAAAATTATTCTTGAATGTATGTACCTAATCCACAGGTTCAAGGACCATGCTGTGATACCACTGTAATGTCCCTTGTTAGGAATTTTATTAAAATGGCAATTTTTTACTTTTTTTCCCTAGTTCGACCTTTGACTAGTTTTGATCTCTAGGTCCCAAATTTGCCCCAAATGATCCCAAATATTCTGAGAAGTTATATTAATGATATTACAACATAAATATGTGTTTCAGAGATTCCTTTGGACCTTTAAAATACTTCTGCAAATCCGCTTTCAATTCTGATCATTGTAGGTAACTTTACTAGTGATTCGCCTTTGACTAGTATTGGTCTCTGGGTCTCAAATTGACTCCAAATGCCTTCAAATATTCAAGGAAGGTGTATGAATGATATTAGAACTTTAATATGATTTTTATGGATGAAATATTTCCACCAAAAGACCTCTGCAAACTCTCTTAACATTCTGTACCAATTATGCAATTTTACTAGTAATTTGGGGTCCAAATCCCCCTGGGGTAAGTACTGAAAATGGCTTCCCAAATGCCTCCAAACCCACTCAAATTTATGAAAAGAGGTATGTAATGTGTTAATTATTTTATTAAAGTCTCATATGCACCATTAATGGATTATTACAACTGTTCTCACCCTCTCCCATTCAACTGCAAAAATCCCCAATTCGACCCTTGGGGAAATGGCACTATTTCACCTCCCAATACAACTAAATTGAGTAAAAATGGTTCAAATGCTCAAGTACAGTACATGAAACTTGTATAAGACATCCATGGAATTATATTTATCACAAATATACCAGAGAATCATCAATTCATTTGAAATCATCATCAATACATTGGCTCACAACAAGGTAGTGGGGAAATGGCATTGTTCTTCCATTAAAAATGAGATTTATACATTTCTACTTGGAATTTCGACCTGAAACTTTTTGGAGATGAAGAAAAGAGTATTTAATTCATATTAAAAAATAAATGGGGCATTAAAAGCTTCCCCAAAGAGTAAAATAGCTCACCAAAAATGCCCTCCCTCAAGGATCAAGAATATGCCATCAAAACTAGAAATGGTTGAAGGAGTGAGCTGAAATAGAAGAAACCTTGAGATGCCCCGTAGCTTACACCTACAAATAAAGACTCCATTAAAGCTCCAAATTAAAGGTCTGAATGGCCTTTCCAATTACCAACTTGGATGGGAATCTTTCACCCTCGAAATTGGCTAAGGCAAGAAACTAGTCATCCACTAGCTCTCCCTCTTCACAAATGCAATTGCAAATTCTACAAATGATCAAAAGATGGTTTCATTCTTTTTTATTGACATTTATAAAGTTCTAATTTCCTCCATGGGTCGAATTCCTTCCAAGAGACTCATGCCAACTCAAGTTGGGAAGAGATTCCAAAGAACGCCACTTGTACAACAATTCCTAGTCTCCCACTTCCACCAAATCACATGTGGAAGCATCTTAGCTGCCCTAAAACCCTTGAGCTACCTCTTGGAGTCTATTTTTAGCCCTAACATGTCATATATGTCATATGTCAGCCTTCAGGTCTTATTTGTGTCATAGGTGTCATAGCATCTTCATCATTGTTGTCATAGAGCTAGGGAATCTAGCCCAAGTGTCTCACTAGCTCCAAATTGCCTCTTCTTGTTCCATGGGAGTTACCCTTCCTCTATATTTAGACCTTGAATGAGTCATGCCATGAATAATAACTTTTGGACTCCCCCAATTATGTTACCATTCACCTTGAATTCGAATTGGTGAGAGAATGATGCCAAGTGTAGTGGGGAAATCTAGCCATATGTGGGTCCCACTTCCTCCATGTGTCTTCATGATCAAATGCCACTTTGATTTTCACTTGTATATATTTATTTAGGTACTTTATTAAATATTTATTCCATTTTAATGTTCAAACATAATTTATTATCCCCATTATTCCAAATCTCAAAGCTTCCACCCCAAACCTAGGAAACTAGTAATTTTCCTCCTTGGCAATTATTTGAACTTTAGCATCAATTTGACAAACTCTACTGAATAGGGACAATGTGATTAGGCCATTGTGACCCAATGCCAAATTTGGGACATTACATAAAGCATATTCTCAACGCCACTGCGGAAACTTGGTTCCTACAGCACCCTCTACAGGTGTTGCTGGGAAGGGTAACTCCTTTCCGGGCCGGTGTATAAGGGATTGTTGGTGCTTGTTGACGACAGTGAGACCCCTTATCGAGAAGAGTTGAGTCAACACGATTTTTATCTGCAGTCATCCTAGTTGTATGCTGCTTAGTTTGATCTACTCTGGCTTTTTTACCATAGTCAGGATGGCACGAGCTGCTAGGCGCTCATTTGTAATTCTATTTAGTAATTGTGTCTTCCATTTTGATTATTTCCAACTTGCTAGATGCACCAACATTTTTTTTTTAAATAGAAACATTTTACTTTTTAAAGAGAAACATTCTTTATTTTTGTGTTTTTTAAATAGAAACATTTTACTTTTTCTTTTTTCTTTTTTTAGATAGAAACATTTTAGTTTTTAAAGAGAAACATTATTTCCTTTTTGTTTTTTTTAAATAGAAACATTTTACTTTTTATTGCTAGTGTAGATACAAAATCAATGACAGTTATATTCAACACTGATTCCATATATAATTTCAAAAACAAGCAACACATGCATCCATTCCCAGACACACCATAAACCTAATTAAAATTTAAGCAGGACACTGTGTTGGAAAAGGACATTCCCAGACGACAATGCAGATAGTGATGCCATTAGTTGGAATGATTATGACTGTGATTAACCAGACATAAACATTCTTTCTTTTTGTTTTTTTTTAAAATAGAAACAATATACTTTTGGGTCTGCTCAAAGTTCCAAATCAAATATGCCACATGTCACAATATGATCGATCCACGTGTCACCCTAGGATACCAGATATAAAAAATTTAACAACAAAATTTATATAATTTTTGCTTTAAATACTTTGCTGGCAAGTGGAAATATTCTCAGAGAAAGAGCGACCACTCTTTCTCCAAGGTTTTCTATTGTTACAATTCCCTACTAAATGAAGGGTCGGCCGACCCTTCTTATTCCCAATATTCGTTTAATAATAGTTTGACACTGCAAGAAGGGTTGGCCAATCCTTCTTGTATTCTCCGTTATGGCTATAGCTAAATTGTTGGATAAATATTTCCACAATTAACTATGAAAGAAGGGGCGACCAATCCTTCTTGTCAGAAAATGGAAGTCAGGACAAACAGTTTTTATATGTTATAACTTTTCACCTTAAAACTTTGAACATTTAGAAATGGAAATTGCAATTTACAAATAAAAAATTCCCTGTATTATTTTCATAATATTTTGACACTACAAGAAGGGTCGGTCGACCCTTCTTATTACCAATATTCCTTTTATAATATTTCGACACTGTAAGAAGGGTTGGTCAATCCTTCTTGTGTTCTCCATTATGGATATAACTGAATTGTTGGATAAAGGTTTTCACAGTTAACTATAGGTCAAGTATACCATATATTAACCTTGGATGCATGCATCACCATTATACAAGGGTCCACGTGTCGGACACGAGGAGGGCACGTTGGGGAGGAGCCTCAACCCAAGCGCCCGTAACATGGCACGTGTGCCCATGAAATATACCACCTCCCTTGCTTCCACATTCCTCCCCTCACATGTGCGACTTTATGGCTCCTTCTCAATTCTTCGCTCGCAAGTCCCTTCATCGGCTAGTTGGTTGCAACTCTGGTACCTCGGCCCTCTACGCATTCAAAGCAGCCCTCACCTTGGGGCAACTCCATGTCTACTGGGGAGATGCCCCATTCTCTCTACTCTGTATACTAGCAAGGTGCCCCATTCTCTCTGCTCTGTCTACTGGGGAGTTGCCCCATTCTCGAGGAATAATGGGGCAGCTCAACTATTATTAATTTAAAACTGATTTGGAGTGTGTCAGTTTTAAACTTCGTTAAGGAACTTCTACTCAGCAACTCAACCATAAATTCCTTACACCATATTCATCTCCAACTACTTCTCATTTCTCCACAAACTGCAAGCTATACTTCGCATTTGGACCCCGGTCATATAACATCCTCATTGCTGGTTCTTAAAACGCAGGAGCTTAAAACAATCCCCAAACGTTAAATGGTACCATTAATTTTCTTAATATTTGTTAAACAATCTTTAAACTAATTTTAAAAATCAAATATGCCACATGTCACAATATAAGCGTTCCATGTGTCGCAAAATTTATAGAAGTTTTGCTTTAAAGACTTTGTTGACAAGTAGAAATAAGCGTTCCAAGGTGTTCTATTGCTATAATTCCCTCCTAAATGAAGGGTTGACCGACCCTTCTTATTTCCTAATATTCTTTTCAGAATCATTCGAGACTGCAAGAAGGGTCGGTCAATCCTTCTTGTGTTATCCATTATGGCTATAGTTGAATTGATGGATAAATGTTTTGACAATTAACTATGAAAAGAAGGGGCGCCGATCCTTCTTGTCGTAAAACGGAAGTCGAGACAAACCATTTTTATATGATATAACTTCCGAGGTGTTCTATTTTTACAATTCCCTCGTTATTGAAGGGTCGGTCGACCATTCGTATTCCCCATATTATTTTCATAATAGTTTGACACTAAAATAATGGTCGACCGACCCTTCTTATTATCAATATTCTTTTCATAATATTTCGACACTACAAGAAGGGTCGACAAATCGTTCTTGTGTTCTCCATTATGGATATAGCTGAATTCTTGGATAAAGGTTTTTACAATTAACTACGAAAAGAAGGGGCGACCAATCCTTCTTGTCGAAAAACGGAAGTCGGGACAAACTATTTTTATATGTTATAAATTCTAAGGTGTTAGAGTTTAACAATTGCCTTGAAATTGAAGGGTCGACCGACCCTTCTTATTCCCAATATGATTTTCATAATAGCTCGACACTGCAAGAAGGGTCGGTCGATCTTTCTTGTGTTCTCCATTATGGATATTGCTAAATTGTTGGATAAATGTTTTCACATTTAACTACAAAAAGAAGGGGCAGACGATCCTTCTTGTCGGAAAATAGATGTCAGGACAAACAATTTTTATATGTTATAACTTAGCGGATTGACTTGTTATTGTAACAATGAATGGATATTTTAAACATTGAATTTTTTGCATTAAAATTTTGAACATTTAAAAATGAAAATTGCAATTTTCAAATAAAAAATTGCAATTTTTTTATTTGAAATTCACACTTTTCAAATCTGAAATTGCATTTTTTTATTTTAAATTCACACTTTTCAAATCAAAAATGGCATTTTTTTATTTGAAATTCACACTTTTCAAATCAAAATTTTCATTTTTATATTTTAAATTCACACTTTTCAAATCAAAATTTGCATTTTTTTATTTGAAATTCACTTATTTTGAATTGAAATTCATGGTTTCATAACAAAAAAACTGCAATTTTAAGGTTCATAAGTAGTCAAAAAACACACTATTCGAATGGAAAAACACACTTTTCAAATCGAATATTGCCACTTTCAAAACACCTTTCTATTGATATTGACACTTTCAGAGTCTAAATTCACACTTTCTTAGTCCAAAATTTGCCTAATTTGTCCAAATTTAATGAAATAAGCGTTTAATTTTTATTTTATAATAATTTAAATTTAATTATTTATACACCTTTGCAAATACCCTAGCATAGGATGTATTTATATTCTAATACATTTTAATCATAGTTGGCACAAAACTGAAAACTTTATACATATAGCCACAACTATAGGGACTATAAATTCTAAAAGGATCCACTTTAGAAAGAGTCTGCCTTATATAATCAACTGTAAGGCAGACTCTTTGGTTTTGGTTACAACTATTATATAAGGGACCGACTACATCATATCCACATGTGCCAGCGACCGTGAAGGATGGGTGAAGGTGGTTTCACAAATTGAGGAAGGTGGTTTTCCTTACCACCCTTCCAACTTGCAAAATCATGTGGTGATGCCACATGGAGAGCAGTTTCAGATTCTGCAACCACCCATCCATTTGTCCTAGCGCATATGTTGGGGATGCAGAACTGACGTGGGACCCTTGATCTTTCACCACCCGATTGATCTTTTATGCCATTTAAAATGGTTTGTATGTTGGTGGAGGTGATATTTTCCGCCATTTAAAATGGTTTGTACATTGGTGGAGGTGATCTTTTCCACCATGTAAAACAGTTTGTACATTGGCATGGAGGTAATATTTTCCACCGTTTAAAATGGTTTGTACAATGCTAATGGTAAATGATGGACTATATCACTTGTGTGAATAATCTCATCACGTTTATGATGGATTGTGTTTATGTGTCACGATGTACAGATGATATCCTGCCACACTGTGATAATTACTGTCACGAATTTTTCTGCATTGATATTGTGTGATGATATCCCGCCACAGAACATTGAAACTTAAATTTCAAACTCTTTGTGGTTGCGAGTTTGGAGCTCTGTTTTCTCTAAGGACCGAGGTTTTCTTTTGTTGAGGTGGAACCGAGAAGAGTGTTGGGCGGCTAGAGAAGTAAGATTGGTTTAAAGAATAGACTGCTAGTTTTTCAATTGGCAGGTATTTATATTATTCAAACCATAAATGTAAATCTATAACACAGCATGCTTATTCAGCCTTCGGGCTAAAAATCCATATCTTCCATGGTTGTCAAAAATCAATGCATTGACAGTGTCAAGTTCACAGTAATTTAAAGTCGCTTAACGTTTTAGATTCTTTAGATTTCCTTCCACCCTTGTCTGTCTTCTTCAGATTTCCAGAATTTATTTCCTTCAATTCTGTGTAGTTATCTTCTTACAGTCCATTAATATGAATTCACATCGTTATATTTGCAAAATCGTGCATTACAGGATTGCCACCAGCTTGCATACATTTTCTGTCTGGTGGTGTAGCATATTATTTTCATATATTCCATATTTGTTTTTGCAAATCCTCTAGCATTTGGCTAGGTTTGTTGGAAAAAGATAACGACAAATGAATTCGGAAAATTGAAACATGTTTTTTCTTTTTAATATCATTTTGTGAAAAGTCCCATGTATTGGGTAGTTGGACGTGGTTTATGACTCAAATTGTTGGATGCAATGAGAGCACATTTGATTCTTGCATATGATACCAAGGCATTTAGTTGAAGAGATAAACCTGATAAAAATGTTCTTAAAATTAAGTGAATTTTGTCAAAAAAATTGTGAAAATTGGTGAATACCCTTGTTGTCTTAGTTTGCAGGTTGATAATGAAGAAAAGAAAACAGTCCATTAATACTGGCCATTGGTCATAAATGAATCCAATATCAATTTTAGCAGAAAATTGGTGAATACTTAGATGCGGTAAACCAGAGCATAAACATATGAATTTTGATTCAAGATTAGATTTATCCAAGCATGAAGAATAACACAATGGAAAAGATTTACGGGAAATAACAATTAACAGAGAAAGGAAGGAAATTTATAGACTGTCATTACTGGAAATAACAACTAACAGAGAAAGGAAGGAAATTTACAGACTGTCAGTAATGAATAATCAAAGCCAGGTGGCACAATCTGAGCATTCCACGTGTCATCCTGGAGACTAGATTTTGATATTTGAACAAAAAAATTTACAGAAGTTTTGTCAGAGAAAGCGAGGTCGCTCTTTCGTCGGGTTGTTCTATTTCGGGGTTTTTGGAAGTAGATGCTGAGGAGAAAGAGCGTCTGCTCCTTCTTCTAGGGATAAGTTTTTTGGAGTGGCTAAAGTAGATATCCGCACTCCATACACATATTTCATAGGAACATTGCTTCGCACATTTTGCCGGAAAGTGGAAATATCCATGGAGAAAGATCAGCCGCTCTTTCTCCAAGTTCTTTTTTTTACAATTCACAGAGAAAGATCGGCTGCTCTTTCTCCAAGTTCTATTTTTCCAATTCCCTCGTAAAAGAAGTGGCGGACGATCCTTCTTCTTCCCAATATTCTTTTCGTTATAGCTTGAGACTGCAAGAAGGGTCAGTTGATCCTTCTTCGTCTTCACGATTATGGATATCGTTCAATTTCTAGTAAAGGTTTTCACAATTATCTACTAAACAATCCTTCTTCTCGGAAAAC
The DNA here is from genome assembly GCA_027924585.1 of Larix kaempferi. Taxonomy (NCBI): domain Eukaryota; kingdom Viridiplantae; phylum Streptophyta; class Pinopsida; order Pinales; family Pinaceae; genus Larix; species Larix kaempferi. The sequence continues at coordinate 13,716,709 of BSBM01000469.1, forward strand.
AGAAGTTGGGGAAAACAATTTTATATGTTATAACTTAGCCGTGCTCAGTATTATTCGTAGGTTTAATCTAGTTCTAAGGTGGCATTGTCTTGGCAGTTCGAATGTAAATTGGAAGAACTATCATCATTATTTTCTCAGGGTTTGGCGAATTCTTTCTCCCATGTCAAACGCAGTGGCAATAAATTAGCTGATGTGCTGGCCAACTTCTTTAGTGAGACTCACATGGAAACCAATGCTAATATGTGGGAGGATCTGACGGACTTGGCTGTTTGGGACAGTTGTAGAGATACCCAGGACAATGACATGATTATCTTTCGTGCCTAACATGCGAGTTTACATCGGGAAGAAGTTGGCCGAAACATGTAACCCTCATTTCATGCTGTGGTTCAAGCCGTTATTTAAAAGTTGGGATCTGATTTGTCTTTTCATTTTATTAAGTGGATCCGGAGCAGTCTTCTCCAAACCCAATGGGAGTACTTCAGGTGGGGGAGTGATGAAAGAAAACTTAAGAGCAGTGAGTGTTCGTAAGGGTGAGCATCACCCATTGTACCTCCTTCAGTTAATAGGAGGTACCAGCCTAATCATGACAGTAGCTGGAAAACGTGTTTATATGAAGGACCAGGGTGGCATCCATGATCGTCATCGCTATTCATTTGCATGCATGCAAGCTCTATTTGTTAGTTTGATTATGGAGCAAGACTCTGGTAGAAAGTTGGAAGATCTGGCAGACACCAATTGCCAAGTGAAGGCAGATACTGATACTAGTCGAAAATTTAGGAAGAGAAGCCATGGGGAGTCCTCGGGGGAGCCAGGTGGTGGCTTTTCTCGAGCATGTAAGCATGCTTTCCGAGAGACTAATGCTTTAGTTCTTAACATCCCTGGGGATATTCAGAAGGGTATTCGTGATCATAAGGATCAATGGTGGCTGAGGTTGAATAGGGAGACGCTGCTGGGGGAGCGCAAACAGTTGAAGAACTGGATTATGGATCCAGGAAATACAGTTGGGCATGTTAGTCTATATGAACACACGGTATCCCTTTACTGGATGATGAAGAACCTTGTTGGTTTAGCCATCCGCGACAGACAAACCCTCGGAGAGGAAGCAACACTGCCACTTATGGTGCAGTGTAACCTAGAGGAGACTCTTGCATTGAACTAGAAGCTAGATTTTCTACTCCAAGAAATGGAGCTACAGCCTCCCTCGTATCCTTCTTCATCTTCCAACTTCCCCCATCCAGGGACCTCTCCTGATGCTCCTTACATTATTTGTTGACGCTTGATCTGGAATCATTTTTCCAAACTGCAACTCTTTTTATTAAGGGAGGGTTGGCTGTTAAGCTAGATTGTCTTTTCCTAAATGTATATCTTGCCTAACGGGTGTAGTATACTTTTTTTGTGCTTTTTTATTTCGGGCCTGCGTGCCTATGCTAAGAATATCTCTGGTTCGGCGACTTTTTGGATAGGTAGTGATTTTTGTTGTTCCAAAGCTTCTGAGGATAGGGATGGTCAGTTGAATGAAAGCATCTTATTTGTTTTGGTGATAACTGTCTACCGCAAGGTTAATGATGCTAGAGTCCATGGGTTGGTAGTTAGATGGTCTGTTTTGATGAACAATTCTGACTCTCGGACAGCTTGTTCCTTCTATAACTCCTCATTGATTTAATACAAAAACTTCTTACTTACAAAAAAACGAAGGGATGGCTGACCCTTCTTCTTCCCAGTATTGTATTCATAATAGTTCTAGAATGCAAGAAGGGTCGGTCAATCCTTCTTTCTTTCACCATTATGGATATCGGTGACTTGCCGGATATAGTTGTTCACAATTCTCTCCTAAACGAAGGGGCGACCGATCCTTCTCTTTGGAAAATGGAAGTTGGGACAACCATTTTTATATGTTAGAACATAGATGATGTCCGAGTTGACTCCCTAGTATTTACAATGGAAGTTGGAAGTCGGGAATTGTCGACATAGCCTTCGTAGATTAAATATATTTAAATTTATATCGTAAATGAAGGGTCGACCGACCCTTGTTGTGCTCAGTATTCTTCCCTTGTTCACAATTTTGGAAATACATGTATTGACGGCCTAGCATTCATAGATTAAATATATTTAAATTTATGTCATAAATGAAGGGTTGGCTGACCCTTGTTGTGCTCAGTATTCTTCCCTTGTTAACAATTTTGGAAATACATGAATTGACGGCCTAGCATTCGTAGGTTGAATATTTTTAATATTCCGTCATAAATGAACAGGAACGAGAAGCTTCTTCTACCCAGTATTCTTTTTGTAATCTTTCACAATTGGAAGAAGGCTCTTTCAATCCGTCTTGTGTTCGCTTCTTCTACAAGAAGGGGCGGCCGATCCTACCATTCAGAAAATTTAAAGTCCGGATAGACATTTTTTTATATATTATAATTTATGTTATATCTTTGTTTAAAATAAATATGATTGTTAATGTGCTCCTGGTATTTTATATTTCATAAAACGCTTTTGAACTGGATTTTGGTTCTGAACAATGTGTCCTGTTATTTTATATTTCAGATATCGTTTATGAAATGGATTTTGGTACTCAACAATGTGTGGAACTACTTTTGAATGGATTGAAAGTTGCTGAAGGAATCTCTTTTCCAATTTTTTTTTTTGCATAATATCATAATTAAGTACAAATATATTATTGTAAATGTTACCAAGTCTTTAAATGCAAGTCTTCCATTTCCCTATCGATTAGAAGGTGTAGATACATTGTCAGAGGCAGTTGGTGGTTATATTCAATGGCATGTATCTGAGATTGTTAACTAGATTGGGTCTACTCTTTGCGAGAATAAGGTGAATGATATACCAGCTTCTACTTTGACAAGTGTAGCACATATCATAACAACTGAGAATGAGGTCAATGATATACCAGCTTCTACTTCGATGAGTGTACCACATATCATAACAATTGAGAATAAATCTTCTTTTATTATGAGAAAATTTAAGTTGTTACATAAGTGTTCAGAAAGAAAGGATTGCATTTCCATAGGTGTTGTAACAAATGTGAGTGGAAATTATTTTGTTGGGGGAACATTTTTGGGTGACTTCAACTTTGGTATTCTGGTAGATGAAGTGGTGTTTTCTTCTATGGCATGTTGTCCAGGGTTGAGCAGTGGATCTTTTGTTGTATGGCCAATTAAGAGAATCATCGATCTTAATACAGAAACATTGCTTTCTTTTGCAAAAAATTTCAACAATAATAAATCTGAATCTACTTTGAAAGTATTAAGAGAAAATCACAATGAAAGGTTGTTGGGATGGATAGTTAATTTGATACATCAATGTTCTTTAAAGCCATAGTATGTTGCTCAGAGAATAGTGTCAAATGTTTTTTAGGGAGACATTGTACAATTCAAAGTACTAGATGCTGGTGAGTTTGGTGTTTTATTTCATAAAGTCTTCTGCAATTGTGAGGATTGTTGTGTATTTGAGCAATCCCCTATAAGATGGCCTGCAAACAATTTTCTTCACCTCGATAATGTTCCTTTGGATGTTATACTAAAAAGGAAAGCAGATGAAGAAATGGTCAACTTTTGGAATGTTTTTGAAGAATGTCCTTTACAGATGGTCCTTCTAGGTACTCCTCATTGTGAATATACAGATGTTAAAGGTAATGGAACAAGGCCATACAATTCCATAAAGCAGCAAGATGGAACTAAAATTTCCAAAAGAAATTCAAGATCGGTACCTTACAGGCCTGCAATAAATCTGGGTGCATTCCTTTCAAACATTGGCACCGAACATTGTTGTTCAAATCTTTGTATATCAAGAATTCCACATGGATCGATAATTGAATGTGTGAACAAATTTGATAGTATGAATGGAAATTTAAAAAGACAGTTTGTTATGAATTCTTTGGGATCAAATGCTCCTCTGGCCGAAGAAGGAGATGACAGAAAAAGAATCTTGTTTACAATGAGATTAGACACAGTAGACATCTGTCAAAATGCATGGTATAAATGCCATCGGATAAAAAAATACACTTTCTTCAATTATAAAAGAATGTTCATGAATGGTGATGTGAGAGTTGTGCATGGTAACAATGGCTTGGAAAAATCCAGGACGAACACTACTACACTGGTAGCTACTATTAATAAAACTGTAGTAGATAATTCAGACAAATCTCCACATATTACATGAATAATCAGTAAAGATGGAACAAGGAAAACCTTGAAATTATTGCCCTCTAATATGTCCCATGGCTTACTGCAAAAAATGGCTAATGATGAAATCATAGGAATTGGTTTGCCTCCAGTATCACAATCCTCCTTTAGCAAGGTGATGAAATAAGATTTTCCAAATGTTAAAATTTCTAAATCAAACAACTCTGCAAGGTGTAATAAGTGCATTACAATACAAGATAGTCTTAAGGGGACCACTGATCCAATTGAGGTGGAAAAGTTGCAAGCAAATCAGGATGCTCATAATAAATACGTCTCAAGTTGTCGCCAGATATATTAAACTCACAGGTTGGATTCCCTGCAAAATCCGAAGACTTATCTTAGTATTGTTCATGAAAAAATGGACAAGTCAAAGACTTCCATTCCAAGGATGGGTAAGAAGGAAAAATATTTTAGTAATGTTATGAATCTTCCCATATCATTGACTGGAATGTTGACCTATGGGCACCAGACTGCAGGTTTTGGTCATTTCAGCCTGTCATTTTTAGAGATGGAATTGAATTTCACTGTGACATCCCTGGCTAAATGCTTGAATTGTCTTGAAGAATTAGTGGGTGATAAGTATGGTGATTTTCTCTACAAAGGCGGAACATCTAAGCACCAATTGCATGATTCTCTATTGCAATCAGACTCATATGAAAAGTGTTCATTATACATACAAGATGTAATGCAAGATGATGTAATGTGTGTTGATGGTACTAATCAATGCATGCCAAATAGAACACTACCATGCATATTACTGTTGAAAATGGATAATTGTTCAGGAGATAACAAAAACCGCTTTGTATTTGCATTTTTATCTCTTTTAACAGCAAGGAGAGTGTTCGAGAAAGTTGAAGTTGGATTCCTCCCGGTCGGACACCCATGAATAAATAGATGGAACTTTTGGCAGGTTATTAGCAAAGATAATGTACAAGGATATATTTTCTCTCCCAGAAATTATGGATACGTATAGGACATGTGAAGATCAAAATTCCTTTGTCCCTTATCTAATTGATGAAATTTATGATTTTAAGAGCTTTGTGATACCCCACCTTTTGTATGGAAATGCCAAGATCATCGGTATCAAAAAATGCCAGTTTTTTAAATTTCAGCTCATAGATGACATTCCAGTCATGCAATGGAAGGCATCACTTCAGGATGAAGATTGGTCGTCTCCTCTTAAACTCTGGCGGTCATTTCCAGATGCTAGAGCAGACTTGCCGGTGGGACAGCCTAGGTCATTACATTTGCAATCAAAAAGTCCTTCGGACATTGACGAAATAAAAAAAAAGGACTAGAAACATATATTTCATTCTGGAATGGAGGGATTGAGAAGGAAGGTGAACAATTTTGGTGTCCCAAGTTAAATTATTGGGAGGCTGTACTTAAAGCTTTGGACAATCCCTTCGAGAGTGTTGATAAGTCATCAACTAACTTTTGGCCATCGACAAGCCATGATATTCATAGTGAACCTACAAGATCTGAACATGAAATTATGGATGCCTATTTGAAGGAAAATGTTCCTGCTTTGCAAGATTGCTATGTTGGACCGCTACGCAACAAGCCTAGAGATGAATTCATTCCAAGAGTGGATGTTGTAAAGGGCCAAATGGTCATTGTGCAATCACCAGACACAGATTGTGTAATTTGGTTGGGTAAGGCGATTGGTGATGTTTATTAGGAGTCAGATGCTAGTACTGTTGGGTCTTACAAAGTAGAAGTGCAATGGTGGAAGCCAACAGGAGCATCGCAGTATTTGAAGGTCTTGTACAGAAAATGCTTAGATAGACAGAAACAATGGGTTGTAGGTGTAGAAACCAATATGAAGATCGATGTAAATAGCCTCATATGGGCATGGTCACTAAGGCAAGGATGGGCAGGAGAAATAATTAGAATAAATGACAAGGGACTTGCAGCAATCAAGGCACAAGGAGTAAACATGGGGAATAGTGTTCAGAATGATGGATGTTCTCAAGGGTTGATAGTAGAAAAAACTAGTTTCTAAATTTCCCTATGTGGCAGTTTTAAGCAACAAAATTGTTGTGTTTCTAAATTTCCACTTGGTCAACAAAAAGTTGTATTTTTTCATTTTCATCAATAAAAGTTTTATTAAAGGAAAGATACAACTTATAGCCATTGGGATTGATAATGGATGGTTATTTGTTACAAAATTGAATTTGTGATAAGTGTAGTCATTTGCTCACTAACTATCATTAAGTCTTGTAATTAACACCTTAATTACTAGTTAATTGTGCTTAAGAATAACTATCATTTCGAAGTGGTTTATCCGCTCCACTTCAAATCAAGTAATTATCCTCAAAGTAACTATCGAAATAATAAAATATGATCCAATATACTCAAACTGCCAAATTCAACGGTGCTCATATGAGAAAATATTCTATACGAGCCAATATTATAATTAAACTATATTTATAATACTTAATGTACCAAATCAAATATGCCACATGTCACAATAAGATCGTTCCACGTGTCACCCTGGGATACTAGAAATCAACATTTAAACAACAAAATTTATAGACGTCTTGCTTCAAATACTATGCTGGCAAGTGGCAGTATTCTCAAAGAAAGAGCAGCCGCTCTTTCCCAAAGGTGTTCTATTGTTATGATTCCCTCATAAATGAAGGGTCGGCTAACCCTTCTTATTCCAAATATTCTTTTCATAATAGTTTGACATTGCAAGAAGGCTCGGTCAATCCTTCTTGTGTTCTCTATTATGGATATAGCCGAATTGTTGGATAAAGGTTTTCATAATTAACTACGAAAAGAAGGGGCGGCCGATCCTTCTTGTCAGAAAATGGAAGTCGAGAGAAACCATTTTTATATGTTAAAAATTCCAAGGTGTTCTATTTTTAAAATTTCCTCGGAATTGAAAGGTCATCCGACCATTCGTATCCCTAATATTATTTTCATAATAGTTCGACACTGCAAGAAGGGCCGCTTGACCCTTCTTATTCCAAATATTCTTTTCATAATAGTTCACCACTGCAAGAAAGGTCAGTCGATCCTTCTTGTGTTCTCCATTATGTATATGGCCGAATTGTTGGATAAAGGTTTTCACAAATAACTACAAAAAGAAGGGGCGACCGATCCTTCTTGTCGGGAAACGGAAGTTGGGAGAAACCATTTTTATATGTTAAAATTTCCAAGGTGTTATATTTTTAAAATTGCCTCGTAATTGAGAGGTCGGCCGACCCTTCTTATTCTCAATATTATTTTCATAATAGTTGGATACTACAAGAAGGGTCACTCGACCCTTCTTATTCCAAATATTCTTTTCATAATAGTTAGCCACTGAAGTTTAGCTTGCCCATTTAGCTTGTCGGTGTTAGCACTAGCGTTGTCCTGGATGAAACTGGGAGGTTCAATTTCTAAAAAGAATGGAGAATCATCTGGGTAGGTACTCACGGGCTCAAGGGTGAAATGATCAAAATGCCACGCCCGAAAGTTTGCAAGGAGAATTAAATTGCAGAAGTCCATCTCCTGTTACATATATGCTCAAATAAACGGTCTAGATCTTCGGTGGTGAAGATCTACAGACATGAGCAGGATTCATGAAAAAAGGGTAAGGTGTTTTAGACGGAGGGGGATCTTTAGCCAACAAGCATCTTAACTAGCAGATCAACGACCAATGGAGCAGATCGACAATTGGGAACTACTTCTCCGATAAGAAATGCGCGGAGCACACAAATTTTTGGATCCGCGAACTTTTGGTAGAGGCCCACGGGTTTGCATGTGTGATGCACCTGCAACAATTAATTAACAAGAATACGTGAAATAACAGAAATGACAGAACTCAGAATCACTTTTGTATTGATCATAGGCCACTTCGAGGGGGCAACCTCCTTTGAGCAAGCTCAATACAAATAACTTCACGGTGCCTTCATAGGTCTCAACACACACTTATATACTAATTCTAGGCGCCAATACTATGGGTCAAAACCATGGGCCGTTACAAACTATGGATCAACAATACTACGGGTGACTTACAAAGCATATGCGCCAACAACAATAACACAAACTATTGATCAACAAATACTACGGGACGACTTACAAAGCATATGCGTCCAACAACAACATACTAACAAAGTAAAGACATGGGCTCCTAACATCCCCTCCCCCTTAAAAAAAGCTTTGTCCTCAAAGCTTTAGATGTGGAAATTGTTGTTGAATCTGAAGGAGTGGTTCCCATGTAGCATCCTCTGCTTGCATGCCGTGCCACTGAATTAAGACCTCTGTGATAGAGCGAGAGCGAAGCTGATGCATGCGCCGATTGAGGATGGCCTCTGGCTCCAAAAGGATGGATCCTTCATTATCCAGTTCGGGTAAAATCGTTTGTCCACTGATGTTGGTGCCAAGAACTTTCTTCAGACAAGAGACATGAAAGACTGGATGAATGCGGGAAGAAGGAGGAAGTTCCAATTTATAAGCAACGTACCCAATCTTCTAAAGAATCCGATATGGCCCATAGAACTTTGGAGCGAGCTTATGACGCCCTTTGAGTATCAAGGATGATTGTTTGTATGGATGGAGATGAAGAAAAACCATATCGCCGACTTGAAAAGTGCACTCAGAACAGTGTTGATCAGCTTGTTGCTTCATGCGATTTCTTGCCATGTGAAGATTGTCCCGCAAAATGCGAAGAATCTGATCGCGGTTTCGAAGGACCGTGTCAACTTCCTGAACTGGTGAACTAGTGGGGGTGTATGGAAGAAGAGTTGGAGGGGCCTGACCATAGACTGCTTCATATGGGGTCATTTTAGAGGCAGTGTGGTAAGAGGTATTGTACCACCATTCAACGAGAGGAAGCCATTTTTTCCACTGATGTTGTGGTTCCGAGGTGAAGCAACGAAGATAAGTTTCCAAGCATTTATTGACAATTTCAGTCTGACCATCTGTTTGTGGGTGATACCCTGAACTCATCTTCAGTTTGGTGCCAGTGTGGAAAAATAGTTCTGTCCAAAAATGACTGGTGAAAGTCGCATCACAATCCGAGACAATGGAAGAAGGGATGCCATGAAGACGAAAGATCTGGTCCAGAAAAATTTGAGCGACGGAGGAGGCTAAATAGGGATGGCTGAGAGGACAAAAATTACTATATTTGGAGAGGCGATCAACCACAATGAGAATCACTGTCTTTCCGCCATATTTAGGGAGCCCTTCAATGAAATCCATAGAAATATCTATCCAAATCCGTGTAGGTATGGGAAAGGGTTCAAGCAATCCTAGAAGGAGTGTTGTTTCACCCTTATTGCGCTAGCAGGTATCACATTCAGCCACCATCTGTTGAATTGTCCTTTTCATGCCCTACCAAAAGAAGTTACGCCGTGCTCGTTCATACGTTTTGAGGAACCCAGAGTGCCTTGCCGATGGAGAAGCATGGAGTTCATAGAAGATAGCCTGTTGAAGATCTGTGCTCTGGGGAAGCACCAGACGACCCTTGTATCGCAGAGAAGCACCATCCCAAGAGTAATGTGGTACAGCAGAAGGGTTGTTGGTCAAGCGTTGCATGATTTGAGATAAGGAGGAGTCATTAACATAACCTTGTTGAACAGATTGCAACCAATTTGGAACAGGCATAGAAATAGCTGAAAGAGAACCTTGGGCATCAAATGTACGAGAAAGAGCATCTGCCACAATATTGTCTTTACATTTCTTGTAAGTGATCTCATAGTCATAACCCATGAGTTTGCTAACCCATTTCTGTTGTACCGGGGAGGAGACCTGCTGGTCCAAGAAATATTTCAGACTCTAGTAATCAGTCTTGATGCAGAAATGATTACCTAATAGGTATGGGCGCCACTTCTAAACTGCATGCAAAATAGCCATCATTTCCTTCGCATAGGTAGAGGTAGCTAAATTCTTACCTAAAAGGGCTTTGCTGGTGAACGCAATGGGGTGTTCATCTTGAAGGAGAACAGCACCAATTCCATTGCCGCAAGCATCACTCTCAATAGTGAAGGGCTTGGAAAAATCGGGCATAGCTAGCACAGGTGTAGTACACATAGCTTGTTTTAGTTGGTCAAATGCACACTGAGTAGCAGGTGTCCATGTGAAGGCATATTTTTTCAATAGAGCAGTTAATGGAGCTGCAATCTTCCCATAATCCTTGACAAACTTGCGGTAGTAGCCAATCAACCCCAAAAAACCACGAAGGCTCTTGAGTGTCTAAGGATGCGGCCAATTGTTCATGGCATCGATTTTGGCAGGATCCACGCAAACCCCTTGTGCTGAGATAATGTGCCCGAGATACTCAACTTCCTTCTGTCCAAAAACATATTTAGACTACTTGGCATGGAGATGATGGTCAGAGAAAAGTTGCATGACAAGATCCAAATGCTGGAGATGTTCATCCCATGTTTTACTATAGATGAGGATATCATCAAAGAATACCAGAATGAATTTCCGCAAGTAGGGTTGAAATATTTTATTCATTAAGGCCTGGAATGTGGAAGGAGCATTAGTGAGGCCAAAGGGCATGACCAAAAACTCATAATGACCATCATGTGTGCGGAAAGCCGTTTTAGGGATATCATCCTCATGAACCCGAATTTGATGATACCCATAACGAAGATCCAACTTGGAGAAAAAGTGAGCCCCATGAAGCTCATCAAGAAGCTCATCAACAACAGGAATTGGAAACTTATCCTTGATGGTGAGGTGATTAAGTGCTCGGAAGTCAATACAGAGGTGCCATGACCCATCTTTTTTGCGGATAAGAATAACTGGAGAAGAAAAGGAACTAGTGCTTGGGCGAATAATACCTTGCTTCAATAAGTCCCAAACGAGCATTTCAATCTCCGTTTTTTGGTGAAATGGGTAGCGATAGGGCCTGATGTTGGGAGGAACGCTGCCAGGAAGGAGCTGAATACGATGGTATCTGGCCTGGAAGGTGGCAATCCCACTGGTTTAGCAAAGACACCTGTATATCGATCCAGAATTTGTTGTAGATCCAAAGGAGTAGTGGAGACTGCTGATGCTTGCATCTGGATGGAATGGATCTGAGCGATGACACCATGTGAATTCTTCTTGATAAGTTTTTCCATGCGATGTGAACTGATGATGCTGAGAGAACCTGGTTGTAATCCTGCCAATGTGTGTTTTTGTCCATTGAGGGAAAACTGCATCCAAAGTTCAGCAAAATCCCATAAGATAGGGCCAAGTGTGCGTAGCCATTGAGCGCCCAAAACCACATCACATACACCTAAGGGCAAGGCAAACATGTCAGAGCACAAGGTATAATCTCCCATAGAGATACACACATTTCGACACTTCCCTTTGCAAGGTAAGGTGCCCCCATTGGCAACCATGACTTCAAAGTTGGAGCAAGGATGGATAAAACAATCAGCTTGTTTGGCGATCCAAGGGTCAATGAAATTATGAGTGCTCCCAGCGTCAATGAGTATTGTAAGAGGAAGCTTCTTGAAGTAACCCCTGACCCGCATTGTTTGGGGGGTGGTGATTCTAGCTAAAGCATGGAGAGATATCTCTGGCTGGTCATCCTGAGACGGAGGGTCAATAGGCGGTTCCTGAATGTCGACCGGAGCATCCAGTGTTTCTGGATCTTCGTCACCCATTTCAGAGGTAGGCGGAGACTCCACATCCAAGAGATAGAGCTTTTGTTGAACACATCTATGTCCCCGAGTGAATTTCTCATCACAATTATAGCAAAGCCCCTTTTCTCTTCATGATTGCATCTCTGTTTCAGACAAACGCTTGATAGGAGTCGATCGAGGAGCCTGCGGTATAGGTGGTCGCTGAGAACCCATATTTTGGAAGGGAACAAAAGTGGGCTTGGAGCGTTGTTGGGCTGCAATTTTGTCTTCTACCAACTTAGCCAACCCTAGTGCTTCCATCATTGTGTTGGGACAGAACATTTTGACCTCAGAGCGGATGGCATCCTTTAGACCACTGATAAAACAACTCCGGTAAAAGTCATCAGACAATCCTTCAGTGTGGTTGGCTAGATTCTCAAATTCAGTTTGATACTCTCTCACAGTGCCAGTTTGGCGAAGTTTAGTGAGGGCTCCTGTGAAGTCATCAAAAGCACTAGGACCAAATTGTTGCAAAAGGAGCTGGCAAAAGTCTGTCCATTTGGGCTCTGGATGAACCTTGATGTACCAACGGTACCATTGAAGAGCTTCCTGTTCCAAATGAAAGGATGCCAATGGAATTTTGTTGACATCAAAAGTATTATGCAGACTGAAATACTGTTCTGCATGATAGATCCATCCAGTTGGATCGGTAGCATTGAAGCGAGGAAAATCAAGTTTCGGACCACGGAAATTGCTGGAAGAAGAGAACCCATTGTCTGTTGAAGACTCGGACTGCCGTTTGTTTTTCATAACTGAATGTTCAAGATGGAGACCGAGAAATTTTTCATCAAGATCCTGGAGTTTGGCTTGGATGGCTGCAAGTGCATCCTCCATGGTTTTTGCTCCTGCAGGGGTGAAAACCATAACCAGGGAGTTTTTTTAGTTTTTTTTTTTTTTTTTTTGACTGGGTAGGAAAACAAAAACAGAAGCTACTTTAGTAAAGGAAAATCTGGACTTGGGAAAAAATCAGAAGGGTAATTCGGGTTTGACTAGGTTTTGGACACTGTTGGATAGACAGGGAAGCAAAAATGAGGATTTCTGAAGCGGGGTGCAAGAATGGGAAAATTTGGCAGAGGGGAACAAAGAAGCAGAATTCAGAAAGGAACTCTGTGGTAAAATTTGAAGGTGATTGGGTGAAATCTGAGGAAGTTATGGCAAACCCTAAAAATAGACAAAAGTGGGATTTCGGGATTTGGGAAGGGGAATTGGAGATAGGGTCCTCAGGACTGAAATATGCAGAATGGGATGACAGGGGTTCCCCAAAAATTTCAAGGGAAACATAGTAAAAATAAGGGAGATATGGAGAATTTTTTTTTTTTTTTAATTCTTTTTTAATTTTTTTTTTTATTTTTTTTTTTTTTTTCAGACTGGAGCGGCTACGGCTCGAAAGGGATCTAGAACAACACCGAATGGATTGAAAACGGCTGAATATGGAACGGCTTGCAGAATCGATCTGAAATGGCGCAACAGTGATCGACAATAGTTCAGTTGAAAGTAGATATGGACCCCAGGTATGTGCGGCTTCCTAACAGTTCAGGGGTTTCACTCAGCCACCAATGTTGTCTGATGGCTTACGTATTGAGGTAGTACCCCTCACTCCATGGCTTAGGTAAAACTGATAACCGCTTTGCCACAAACGACAACTCTTGGTTTACCTCACGGGTGGGAACTAGTCAATCAGGTAGGGGTCGTTGCCCTTTTCGCTGGCAGGTCCTCTCAATGGGCCATCTACTTCAGGGTTCATGTGGTACTCCTCACAATGAGTTTTAGGGCTTATGCCCAAGTACTTCCCATAGTTAAGCGGAGAGGAATTATTCCCAAATCTGAACCTGCAACAAATGCGAAAAAAAATTTGGCAGAAATTTCACCCAACGAGCCCAAGAAAGTGCTGTGATGCTAGATGTGATGCACCTGCAACAATTAACTAACAAGAATATGCGAAATAGCAGAAATGACAGAACTCAGAATCACTTTTGTATTGATCACAGGCCACTTCGAGGGGGCAACCTCCTTTGAGCAAGCTCAATACAAATAACTTCACGGTGCCTTCATAGGTCTCGACACACACTTATATACTAATTCTAGGCGCCAATACTATGGGTTAAAACCATGGGCCGTTACAAACTATGGATCAACAATACTACGGGCGACTTACAAAGCATATGCACCAACAACAATAACACAAACTATTGATCAACAAATACTATGGGACGACTTACAAAGCATATGCGTCCAACAACAACATACTAACAAAGTAAAGACATGGGTTCCTAACAGGATGGTGTAGTAATGAGGAGGCCGAGATCTATGGCTGAAGTTTTGTTCGCGGATCTAACTTGCACGAAACATCAACGAAAGACAAATCTGCGAATTTGTTAAAAGTTGCACCATTTCACAGCCAAGATTCATGCAAGATCTAGATCAACAATGGGCAACTTCCTGTGGTTTTAACTGGCAGAAAAGGAAACATGTGGTGGGATTCGAGGCCACCAGGGATCATAGAGATAGAAACCAGCGGTGGACCACAGCCCAGAATGGATAAAGAAAATAGACGGCTAGGGAAGCTTCCACGTCACAGGATATGCAAGGGTGATAGCAAAGGATAAATAATATAAAAAAAATTGCCTGCGCAGAGAACTGGATTCCATCTATCCTATTTTGCATCTGAAAGCGACAGGAGCAAGCTGTGAAGAGACAGACAGGTCAACCAGGGGCCCAAACCAACCTTAAAAAAAATAGGTAAGTTCTCTGCTCTACAGTAAACTATTCAATGGCTGAATTGAGTGATAGAGATCCAACGATCGAGATTTGAGAAAGGAAAATGATCAGACGACAGACGTAAAGAAGTTATCAAGTGGCAAAAAGTACATGAAATCTAATGGTCCAAATCATAGTATGTGAGATTGACGAAGGAGGAAAATGAGCGCCCGGAAAGATGTAGGGAGGATAAAGAAAATAAGTTATATATAGCATAAAAACATGCAAAAGTTGACATTCCTCTTTGTGTTGTCAGCATTGGAAGGATCTGGATGAGTGGGCACTGCAGACAACGACATAACAGAATAATGTGCTTGATTTTCAGTGAAAAGTAGGGCCTTGAAACTCAATCAAATAATATTTTAAGTTTGTTTATAAAGGAGAAAGGTGGAGACAGTTCAGAATGGAGACATTGATAAATCCAAAGATGCTCTATAGGATAGAGATAGGGATATTTTCGACACCTCAATTAGCTTGTCAGTAGCAGAGATAAAAGTAAAATTGAAAGGCTTGCAGGATGAAGGTTTAGATGTACATAGAGTCAACCAGTTGTCCCTTTTGTCATTTTGCACTAACCATTTTGTCCTATTCCTAGAATTTGTGTCCTGGTGTGCTTCCTATTATTTGGACGTTGAGCAAGCAGTCATGAATGTCCCAAAAACCAGAATAGTTTCTCGAATTGAACCCTCTGTCATAAAATATGCCCTAGAAGTTCCCATGTCCCAATTGCTTGAACCAGAAAGTTTTTCTCAAACATCAATTTTAGACCTATATCGCCAATTTTCCCCTGAGAGTAAACAGATATTTTTATCCTCTTTCCTTAAACTAGACTTGGAAATTTTTTATACTCCTTACCCCATAGATGTCAGTGTTTTTAATGAGAACACTTAGCTTGTTCTTTCCCTTTTGGCTTATTTCTTAGGTTTTGACATATATGCATGGGTGACTGAATTTCAGTTAGGTTTTCTATTTAGAATGAGCATTAATGAACTTGAAGGTGAAAATAGTCAGACACCCCGTCTCAAGTTTGAGGAATTTTTAGCTGAAATCATTCATTCACAGATGATGAAATTTCATAGTATGAGGCAGTTCAGGTTTCAGTCGCACCTAATGAAGATAGTTTTGTTCGCCAGCCGGGAAGAATTACATTTTCCAAGAATAATTCTTAAAAGTCCTGTAGAAGACAACATGTTTAAGTATATGAATTATGTGTTATCAAAGATATACAACATGATTTTCGAAGAGAAATTACCCAGAGTATTACCCGAGATGAAGACACTCATGCAATTGAGTTCAGATTTGGTGGTCGGAGATTGGTTTTTATCAGAAGAACACACTGTAATTAGATTGTATGGTTTTAAACACCAGCTGTATATTCTACCAGCGTTTTTTACTTTAAGATTTTTTCCCTTGAATTCCTGACACATAAGTTTATTGTGGAAGATAACCATTTCTTATTTTTCAAAAAAGCCACTGATATCAAATATCCATTTGCAATAGGTCTGTTTATTGTAAAGAATAAGTATGATATTTTGCACATAGAGATATTGTTGGAAGAAATGGATTTCAGAAAGGAATTGGATGTTAATTATGATCCTCCCAATGTCATATCGAAAAGGAGGCAAGCACATCATACTAAAGATTTCTATCACCAGGAGGTAGAAGGGATGTTAGAAAAAGTAAACTGGTTGCAATACAAAATTGCAGACAAAGAAAATAAAATTCCACAAGGAGAAGAGTTGGTTTCGATAGATTGTACAATAGAAATAGAAATTACAACCAGCGCCCTAGTTATTGGAGAAAAAAAAATTCCAAGATGCAATTGATCTTGAAGAGGAAGAACTAGAAAAAGAGAAAAGGCTTAAGTGTGATGAACCATGGGATTTGATTCCATTTGCAGATGATGAAGGAAAAGAAAAAGGTGAATGTGTAGTGCCAGAAGTTCAGATAAAAGAGTATACTTTTCAAGAGGCCGAGGAAGCAGGAAATGTTGATAAATTCCAAACTAGAGTAGATATGTATAGCAAGTACAGCCAAGACAAGCAAGCTTCATCTCAACATACTTTTCAATTATTTGCTAAAAAGTCATATATGCTCTTACACAGGAAGACAGGGGAAGTCATATATGTTGACTTCTTAGAAGCACTTTTGGAAGTTGAGAAGTTGAGAAACATTGCAGATAAATTAAACAATCAATTGAAACAAGAGAAAATAGAAAATTAAAGCCTGATAGCAACAAATCAAAAAGATACAAATTGGTTTGGCTGACAATGAAGGGCATGCGGAAAAAAAGTTGTTAAAAGAAAAAGAGGATATAATTCAAGGATTGAGAAAGAAATTAAAAATCCCAGAAACCCATCTTATACAAGGGTTTGAGATGACCATGTTAGAGCAGGAAAAAGAAGATTTGTCCAAGGAAGTGAGGGATAGCACAGCCAAATTACTAAAACTCACTGAAAAAGAAGCTAGTTGGGAGAAGGAAAAAATGAGCTTAAGAAATCAAATTGATGATTTGAAAAATAAATTATCAAATTTGAGTCAGCAACAAACAAGTATAAGTCAGACTGAAGATGGAAATGATGTTGATAGTCTTCTACAGGCTATGTCCCAAGTAAGTTTAAAATATGTTGAAATTAAGGGGTTAAGAGAAGAGGCTCGGAGGTTGAAAGAAGAAAATGAGAAGAAAGATGAAGAAACGAAATCTTGGCAAGACAAATATAAAGAATTGATTGAAACCAACAAAAAATTGGCACATTAAGTGATAGGGCAAGCACCTATGCAAGGATGTAAGCACATGGTGTGGGCTTAATCATTAAAGAAGCAAAAAATTTCAGACCATATTTATATTTCATAATATTAAAGGAAAAACTAATTAAAGATGCTTTTACAAGTTGTAGAGCAATTAGAGAGAATCTGAATAGGAAGCCCGAAGAGACAGCACAAAATGCAATTACCTTTTTGAATAGTTTGACAAATGAAGATCTACGAATCCTGGGTATTAAGGACAGGATTGCAGTCATTACATTGGAAAGAAGAAGTTTAGAAAAGCATGCACACGTCAAGAATGTTAAAGCCAAAGCTGGAGCAATGAGGAGACAAGTAGTGAATTCAAAAAGCAGTTTCAGAAATTGATTGAAAAAGGTTTTCCTGCTTTCTGGGATGAGAATCAGAACTTAATTCCCCAAGATGAATATAAGAAATTATTGTTCAATATAAGAATGGATCATATGAAATTTTGGTATTTAAATTTATTGACAGGGAAAATTTTAATGGAAAAGATTGCAGAAGATTTTGAAATTCTAAACAAAATGGTTTCAATTGGCGAAAGACTTCCACAGATTTCTAATGCGGATCATGTTGAAATAAGAGTCATGGTAAAGGAGATGGCTAGCTACGATCATCCAACTACTGATCAGTGGACAAACATTGAAAAGTACGAAAAAATGAAGTACACAGTTCGTTCTTGAAAGTAGTCGTTGGGTTCTACATCAAATGAGGATTTTGAAGTATTTTTATTCAAAAGAAATTTGTAATATTGTTTGTGACTTTGACTCAAATGACATTTAGCAAGTTTAATTAAGTTATTCTAGTTTTTAGTTAAGAGACAATCTGTATAAAAGACATTAAGAATTACTTTGAAAGGGTTGGAAACTTTTTGTACGGACAAGAATTTTGTATCGAGTTGATATATTTGAATATAAAGAGACACACAAGAAATAACTCATCTTTACAGAATTAGAGGTTCATTTGTTGATCTTGTTTACAGTCGACTGTATTTTTCTCTTCTTAAAATTGACAGTGTATTCATCTGTAACTTGGTGCCCATTATGTTAAATTTTCAGAATTTACTCCAATCTGATCTAGGATCTTAACTGAGAGAACAACATGTACAGCATATCTACAGCATATCAATCATGGAGACAATAATGCAAGCACACAAGAGACACAAAGATTTACTTGCGGAAAACCATAAAGGTGAAAAACCCCAATAACTTCCTCAGAGATAGATAGAGCAATGATACAACCAACCATAAGAGATAGACACAACCTAGAAGCAGATCCTCCTCCTCCATAAGTGCGCCACTCCTCCTTGAGTGCATGAGTGAGAAGTGAGTGAGTAAATAGAGTGCCTCCCGCACTCTATTTATACTTGACTTGACTTGCCTTTTTGCCTAACTCATGTAGGCTCGAACTTAACCACATAACATAATGCTGACCACATAACATAATGCTGACTGGGCCGACCCCCAATAGGGTGGTCTAATAACCCTTTGACCCACATGACTTATACAGGGCCGACCCCAAACAAGGTGGTCTAATAACCCATCAAGTATAAGTTACGACACTTACAATATAAATGACGACACTTCCTTATAGAGGAATAATACCATCTCTATAGGAATACAATATACATATATGTGAAATACATTCCGAAGTTACATATACATCAACACTCCCTCTTAACTAGGAAAGTATTTCTCAGCACAGTTCTTCTAGCACAAGTCATCTTATCTGGATCATCGTCACTGGATAATCGTCATCGAGTCATCATCATCATCACTGTTGCTGCTATCTCAATCAATATCTGAATCTACTCGTCATAGGAAGTTCTACAGAGCCAGTCCTTTTTCATACTGGATGTAGGCCCACCAACTGCAGGTCTTCATCATCACTGGCCATACTGTGGAATCCTCAGGACTTATTACGTGCATCACAAAACCTCGAAAGAGCATCGCAGGATGTTACGGGTACACAACTCCAACCTGTAGGATCTCCCAGGGCGCTATTACATGTGACCCCACCACAAAACCTCGAAAGAGCATCTTAGGATGTTACGGGTACACAACTCCAACCTGAAATCTCCCAGGGCACAAATTACATGTGGTCCACCACAAAACCTAGCAAGAGCTTCTCAGGATGTTACGGGTACACAACTCCAACCTGAAATCTCCCAGGGCACAAATTACATGTGGTCATGGCAAAACCTCGAAAGAGCATCTCAGGATGTTACGGGTACACAACTCCGACCTGAAATCTCCCAGGGCCCAAATTACATGCCATAGGAAAAAACCTCGCAAGAGCATCTCAGGATGTTACGGGTACACAACTCCGACCTGAAATCTCCCAAGGTAAAAATTACATGTCCTCCCAGAGCAATGTCTCGAAAGAGCATCCCAAGCTGTTACGGGTACACAACTCCGACCTATAGGATCTCCCAGACATGCTCATCTGCACAACCTGATCCACGGCCACAGAGTATCAACCTGATACTCACCATACATCGTCCTGATGTACTCATGATCGTCCTGATCATCATCACTGCAACGTCCTGCTGCATGTCATCTGGAGCAACATCTTGAAGCTCATCATCCATGATCATCCTCATCATCACTGCAACATCCTGCTGCATGATCCACCTGATCATCAATGCATCCACCTGATGCATACCAAGTATCTACCTTATACATATCATCATACATGATCCTCCTGATCATACAATGTATCCACCTGATACATGATACATATCACCGTACATGATCCACCTGATCATACAATGTATCCACCTGATACATATACAGATACATGGTCCAAGCATCCAACATGATGCATATACAAAATACATACACATGATCCAACTGATCATATCCAGCATCCAACATGATGCGTACATACATAAATGATCCAACTGATCATATCCAGCATCCAACATGATGCGTACATGCATAAATGATCCAATTGATCATATCCAAGCAGAAACCAGAACATCATCCTGATGCCCATTATCCAGCGCTTACATCCACAGCCATGTGAAGGATCCTCCTTCCAACATTCTTGGAATGGCACTTCTTCCTCGAAGTGTCCTCGATCTGAAGAACGCCAAGCCTCTCTCTGAAGTACTCAAACTTCACCCTGGCTAGTGGCTTCGTCAGCACATCTGCAATCTGCTCGTCCATCGCAACATATAGAAGCTTCACAGCTCCTCTCTGCACCATATCCCTGATATAGTGATATTTGATCTTTATGTGTTTCGACCTGTCATGAAACACTAGGTTCTCGGACAGCTTCACACAACTCTGGTTATCACAGAAGATACCAGTAGCTTCCAACGGGAGATCAAATAACTCAGACAGTAGCTTCCGTAGCCATACTGCCTCACAACTAGCTGAACAGGCTGCAACATACTCTGCCTTAGCTGTACTCAGTGCTACGCAAGACTGCTTCCTGCTGAACCAAGAGATCACACCTAATCCCATACTGAAGCAACACCCAGATGTGCTCTTCCTATCTACAGCACTACCAGCCCAATCTGAATCAACATAACCCTGCAGGTTAAACTTTTGATTCACCTCATACCTGAGCCCATAATCCACTGTACCCTTCAGGTACCTCAGAACATGCTTTACAGCAACCAGGTGAACACTCCTCGGATCCACCAGGAATTGGCTCAATGTGTTCACAGCAAAGCAAATGTCTGGTCTCGTGTTCGTCAGGTACATCAAGGACCCAATCATCTGACGATACATAGAGACATCAATCGGCTCAGATGAAGCATCACATAGAAGCTTCAGATTTGATGCCATAGGTGTGGCCATGGCCTTGCAATCCATCATCCCGAACCTCTTCGGGATCTCTACAGCATACTTCCCTTGTCCAAGGAAGATTCCATCTGCACTCTACCACACATCCATGCCAAAAAAAAATAGTGCATCATCCCCAAGTTCTTCATCTCGAACTCGGTAGTAAGCTTCTGCTGCGTGTCGGCAATCAATCTATTTTCACCTGTAACAAACATGTTATCTGCATACAAAAGTAGTATCACTAGATTTCCTTCCTCAACCTTGTAGTAAGGGTTGGAATCCGCTTTACTCTTGGTAAAGCCCAAACTGGATAGAAAGCTGTCTATCCTACCATACCAAGTTCTGCACACATAAATGACTACACCATGCTGTCTTGAAATCCATCTGGTGCATCTTCTATTTCATCTCAATGCTACCATCTGCAACATGCTTGATCTGATAGCTCCTTTTGGAAGTCATAACAAACTTCCCTTCACATCTTGGGACTACATCCCAAACATCATTCTTCATGATCGACGGATCATGGCATTCCATTTCTTTATCCCAGATCCTGGGAACTTAAATATCTTCAATAGATATCTTTGTTGCTGGAACAAATGTTGTAGTCCTTTTTGTAGGTGAAGATATACGATCTTTCCTACAAAACAGGTTAAATTGCATGATTAGAAACATCTCATAATTTTCAGAACAAATTCTTACACATAAATAAATATGTCATACAATCGTGCAATTAACTTAGCCAATGCTTCAATACAACATTTATCCATATCCCATAACTTTCTAGATGCCTTCCAATCTCTACCAGAACATTGTTAAGAGTGTGCACAACTCCCAACATGTCAGTAAAGAGGTTTCATTCTAGATAAGTAGCAATGGAATGTTGTACAGTGCCATAGGCCACTTACCCATGTATATTAGTAGTATACTGTTCATTAATGCAACTATTCTAATATGCATAATACACAACCTAATTCTAGGAACATCAGTATATACATTATTGAACAGTATTATTTAAGAAATGAAAATTCAAATACTTATGTTTGCTTGTTCGTTGGGTGGACTCCCTCTGAGTCTTCGCTTCCTTGCAGGAGCTACTGGAGTCCTAATCTGAAGTAGCTTCTTCTACACCTTTTGATGTGGAATGTAGAGAGATGGTCAACTCCCTCTGAATATTTGCATCCTTGCATAAACCACTGGAGTGTACTCCCTCTTGATCTTTGCTTCCTGGATTACCTGTTCTTGAACTCATATTCATCCTTGGTCCCTATGCATGCTTATTAGTATCATGATTGTGTTATCCTTGTGATCTCATATAAAATCATACATTCATTAGTATACTATTAAAACACAATAATCTCAAGCATGTATAGTCATGATCATTTCAAACAAAAATAATAAGCATTAACATTCAAGGTTTATGTAGGATTCTTATGGTTAGTCAAATCATAAGAAGCATAACATGTCTAAACCTATAATTACGCAAACCTATGACTCTTCGGGTTAGTTGAATCATCAATTAAGATAAGAGATATAATATGCATAAAACCTATGATTATTCAAACCTATACCTTCATGATTCTTCTGGTTAGTCATATCATCAATTATGGTAAGAAACATAATATGCATACAACCATGATTATTCAAACCTATGACTTCATGAATAATCATTATCAACAACAGTATAAGATCCTAACACAAGGTAGGATTCTATCTTGATATAGGAAAAACATACATGGATTAGCATGCTAGCTAGTTATGTCTAACATACTCACACGATGTCTTCTTGTTCTTCTTCAATGACTTGTGCTAGTAACCTGTATATCTCATAGGTTAACCATTATAAAACCAAGTTATACATACCTCGTAAATGGATCTTCTATAAGATCCATGACAATGGATGAATCTTTGTCCTCATGTTATCATGATCATATGTTCTTGGACTGGAACATGATTTGTCTTTCTTGGTGTACCTTTCATGTTAGTAGACAACATAAACCTCATACAACACCATAATGCATTAGTACAATCATAAGTGTCAACACCCTAATCAATGAATATTTTCTATCGTGCACTCATAATTTTATTAAGGTGATATGACAAGTCTAAAATCAGGATTGTACTAACTGTAATAACATGAAGACAAACATACCATAACTTTAATCATGAACAAATATCGAAACATACCTTGATGATTCATACCTGTCGAGATCGCTTGTAATCTTCTTATGTAAGGCCTTAGCCTCATCTCCCTCTGAAACAGGAAATTCTTCACTCATGCAGATGACCAATCCATCTTCTTCTAGGATTAATCCAATCCACTTCATTTACAAGAACTGGGACTGGAGCTAGATATGGGTTTGTCAGAGAAACCCCAAAAACTCAAACTTTGAATTTCAAACTTCTGAAAGGATAGAAATATGCGCCTTGATGAGCTGATCAAGCTGCTATATTCAGAATTTGAAAACTGCAAAGTTTCACTCCTCAATTTTGCCTTTGAAACTTCCGGATGACCCTGAACTGGGGTTTGATGAATCCCACTCTTCTACCCAATCAAAAATTTTGATCCAAATCTCTAAGATTCTATTTTCTGAGGAGCTTCCAGCCGTGGTCACAGATTTCAAAAATTCTCATTTTTACAGAAGCCCTAATTTTCCACTTTCCTGATCAAAGTCCCGAACTAGGGTCTGATCAAGCCCGACCTTCTGCCCAACCAAAAATTATGATATTGGTCTCTAAATTTTTATTTTGATGAGTAGCATTCAGCCGTGGTCTCTGCTTACAAAAATTCCAACTTTCTCCAAATCCCTAAATTCCGGAAGCCATGAATGAAGGTACCAAAAAATAATTCTGTTTTGACAGAAATATGTACCTGATTGTTTCTAGTGTAACTCCAAAATTTTTGATCCACAGGGTCTGAAAACGTTTCCTGAGATATCCTGACCTGTTATCTTTCCATCCTAACAGGTATTACCTCAATTGGATTTTCTGAGAGAGAGTTATGCCAAATGTCGCAACGTGACCTGTTTTGGGATAATACAGGAGAGCAAACTTGTACGGCATGCCACGTGTCACTGTTTCAATTTCGGCCTCTGAAAATATTTCTTGAGATATCTTGGCCTGTTGTCTTTCCATCCTGATAGGTCTGACCTTAATTGGATTCTGTGAGAGAGAGTTATGCCAAGTGTCGAAACGTGACCTGTTTATGGGATAATACAAGAGAGTGAACTTGTACATCGTGCCACGTGTCACTGGTTCACCTTCGGCCTCTGAAAACGTTTTATGAGATAGTACCGTCTGTGTACTACCTGTCACTTTTTACGAAATTTCATTTGGAGCTTCCTAGCCCAAGTTATGACCTTTTTCCCAAGGTCACCTGATTTTGACTCAGATCTAGAAGAGGCAGAAACCCTATATTGCACAGATCATAAATCACAAAGTACAACGAATTAGAGGTTTTCCTTTGGACACAAGGTACCTGGAGATTTAAGCTTCGTCTTGTAAAAATTTCAGATCCGAAAACTTTGCCAAAACGGATTTATAGTGAAAGTGCTACGATGACTGGTTTTTGCTATATCAAGCCCTAGCATCGTAAGTGCAACAAGTGTCATACATGCCATATCATGCCTTCTTTCAGGCTAGCTCTGATACCATGTTAAATTTTCAGAATTTACTCCAATCTGATCTAGGATCTTAACTGAGAGAACAACATGTACAACATATCTACAGCATATCAATCATGGAGACAATAATGCAAGCACACAAGAGACACAAATATTTACTTGGGGAAAACCATAAAGGTGAAAAACCCCAATAACTTCCTCAGAGATAGATAGAGCAATGATACAACCAACCATAAGAGATAGACACAACCTAGAAGCAGATCCTCCTCCTCCATAAGTGCGCCACTCCTCCTTGAGTGCATGAGTGAGAAGTGAGTGAGTAAATAGAGTGCCTCACGCACTCTATTTATACTTGACTTGACTTGCCTTTTTTCCTAACTCATGTAGGCTCGAACTTAACCACATAACATAATGCTGACTGGGCTGACCCCCAATAGGGTGGTCTAATAACCCTTTGACCCACATGACTTATACAGGGCCGACCCCAAACAAGGTGGTCTAATAACCCATCAAGTATAAGTTACGACACTTACAATATAAATGACGACACTTCCTTATAGAGGAATAATACCATCTCTATAGGAATACAATATACATATATGTGAAATACATTCCGAAGTTACATATACATCAACACATTATTGATGGACTGTCTATGTTTCTTTCTAAATCACCTGCAAAAAGCTTTGACTATAATCTGACAACTACCTTGCCTCTGTGAAAATATTTATGGTGGTTTATCTGCTGGTATATAAATTGTTTAGTTTTCGACTCCATGCCCAATGATTCTTACTTGAAATTTCAACCAGTCTGTTTACTTCTTCTCTTATGTGAATGTTTGTCTCACTGTTTAATTCATACTGTTATTCTTTTCCATGCCTTGATAAGTGTTGTATCGGGACAGAATTCATAAATATTATGCTTTGTTGTTTTCATTTCAAGCATCCACTACCATTTTCTGCTAAAGTTAGTATAGAATTCATTATCATATGCTCTATATTGATGGGTTGTTCATATCTTCTTCTTTAATCACCAAACAAAATCTCTTTGACTGTGAGTGGGTGGCTATCTGGCCTCTGATTAGTTTTCTTTGCAAAGCACTCTCATTTTTAATCATATTTGTAATCAATAATCCATACATTGATCTACAGTTTGGATTTTTCTTTACTCATGATCTGTGTGTCTTTTATGTTTTAAGTGAATTTATTTAATTAGAACATTTATCTATTTCTGCAAATGTTTAACATAAATTAATAAATTCATGTTAATTTTTCAATTAGCATTCTAGCTACAGGGTGATATCAAAGTGCCAAATAAAATATGCCACGTGTCACTATATGATCGTTCCACCTGTCACCCTAGGATACTAGATATCAATATTTTAACAACATAATTTATAGACGTTTTGCTTTAAAGACTTTGCTCGCAAGTGGAAATATTCTCATTTCTCCAAGGTGTTCTATTGTTACACTTCCCTCCTAAAACAATGGTTCGCCGACCCTTCTTATTTGTAATATTCTTTTCATAATAGTTTGACACTGCAAGAAGGGTCGGTCGATCCTTCCTGTATTATCCATTATGGCTATAGCTGAATTGCTAGATAAAGGTTTTGATAATTAACTACTAAAAGAAGGGGCAGTCGATCCTTTTTGTCGTAAAATGGAAGTAGGAACAAACCATTTTTATATGATATAACTTCCAAGGTGTTCTATTTTTACAATTCCCTTGTAATTGAAGGGTCAGGCGACCCTTCTTATTTCCCATATTATTTTTATAATAGTTCGACACTGCAAGAATTGGTCACTCAACCCTTATTATTACCAATATTCTTTTCATAATATTTCAACACTACAAGAAGGGTCTGTTGATCCTTCTTGTGTTCTCCATTATGGATATAGATGAATTGTTGGATAAAAGTTTTCATAGTTAACTTCGAAAATAAGGGGTGGCCAATCCTTCTTTTCATAAAATGGAAGTCAGGACAAACTCTTTTTATATGTTATAACTTCCAAGGTTTTTTATTTTTATAATTCCCTCAAAATTGAAGGGTCGATCGACTATTCTTATTCCCAATATTATTTTCATAATAGTTTAACACTGCAAGAAGGGTCAGTCAATCCTTCTTGTGTTCCCCATTATGGATATATCTAAATTGTTGGATAAATGTTTTCATAGTTAACTACGAAAGAAGGGGTGGATGATCCTTCATGTCAGAAAACGAAAGTACAATTGACTTGATATTCAAACAATGACTGAATATTTTAGACATTGATTTTTTCACCTTAGAATTTTGAACATTTACAAATGAAAACTGCAATCTTCAAATATACAATTGCATTTTTTTATTTGAAATTCACTTTTCAAATCATAAATTGCATTTTTTAATTTTAAATTTAACTTCACAATAATTTAAAGTCACTGAACATTTTAGATTCTCCTTATCCTTAATCAGATCATCTCCTTTGAAGGAACAATAAAAGACTAAAATTTTATTGGAGCTTCGACTTGTAAACTTAGAAGCACTAGACTCATTCCAGACTAAAACAACATTTGATGACTGCTGCAAGTGTCTTTGAAAGAATGAAACCAAATCATTCACTGAATACATCATACGTCCTACACAAGGTGGTAGTATAAGTTAAACTTTAAAAAGTGTTGAAAATCCCATAGTCATCCAAGGATTCCAATTTCCATCCCATTAACTTGGACTAGTTACTTGTGGATGCAGGCTGGAGAAACTTTAGAAAGCCTCCTACCCTAATGATTTTCCGAAATTCAGCTACAAAGGGAATATTGTTGCAAAGACTGGTAAGCTCTCCGGGCTAGATGTAGTTATTTATTGATGAATAGTGCAAAAAATGTGCAATGGTGATAACAAGTTTACTGTCTATTAAGTCTGATACTACATCATCCGAGAGTCGCTCAACAAACTTTCAGATAGAATGTTGATTCAACCACTTGGTGCAGTTAGAAGAAGCTGACAGCATGATCTGGAGGCATAGACATTCGAATATTAGCAAGCAGATAGCCTAGACACGGCGGTATTGCATCTCTCTCGAATACCTACATAGAAAATAAATAATTGTTTATCACGCTGCCATAAAAAGAAACCATTTCCAACAAATGAAAAAATAATCATTTTATTGCAGCCAACACATGAGCACACATATCATCATGCACAATAAAAACAAAGAAACTATTCCTAAATTGCCAAGTGCACCATAACAAAGGATGGCCAGACACTTGGTCTAGGCATCCCACTTGGACGGGTTAGCTCATAACACCGTAGTTAGTGGAAGCAAAGGCATTCAACCAATGAAATATACTTTGCAAATGATAAGCAAACACTTAAATTAGACATGTGTATAATAATGACTACAAAAATTCTTTCTTACCGAGAAGAACCTTTTGTGGATATGTAGTCTTTCAAGGTTAGGAAGTTGCTCCAATAAGTTGAGAAGAGGAAGAGGCTTAAGAATATGGATATCAAGATTCTTCAATGATTTCAAGCTACCTAGTATCTCCACAAATTTATCTGCAGGAAAATGGTGCACTAGATCCATTATATGACAACGTTTCTTCATAGCTATAAGATTCTAGCAATTCATAGTTAAAGCTTCTATTTCAACATCCCATTAAACATATTAAGTGTGCAATGTTTGGAGAGGAAATAATAGGATTCTGCATTCCATAACAATAGATTAGCTCGAGCTTTTGAAAAAGAGGGTAATGAGAAATAAAGCGAGCTAAAGAGTCATCCATCAAAGTGAGCTAACATCACCCCATTGACTCTTACACCATTTTCATGAATTGAAACAAGAGTAAGAAGAAGCTGACAGCATGGTTTGGTACTAAAACAACATTCGACGACTACTGCAAGTGTTAACGACTACAATAGCGCATGTTGTATTAGAGAAGAAAGCCACGAACATAATGACAAGTCCATGTATTTGGACTTCGACGGTGCTAATCTCCCTATTTACCCTCCTCGTTGCAGGAACTTAATGACAAATCCATAAATACCCAGGGATTTGCAAGGGAGAGGACTTCGATATGCTCATATATCATGAGCAAAACTGGGGAGCGATCATAAGACTCAAGGCAAACAAACTGAAAATTTTCATTTTAGTTTGTTGTGAGTGGCCATTGTGTTGATGGATTAGCCTATATATAGTGAGTGGCGACTGTGTTAATGGATTGAATGGGATGGAATTCTGGGACATATGGGGAATGGTAATTATGACAGTATGGCAGGATCATGCTGGTCAAATATATCATCTGTAGCAACTACAGATTTTGCTGGAGTAATCGTACACGTATCACTCCAATCGATTCCTTGAAAATCCAACGGCCAACATGCTTGCTACCAGTGCATTAAATATCCTACCACATGCTAAATAATATTCGTCGTAGATGATGGATTGTATCCCTCGTGTGAATAATCTCATCATGCTTTCAGTCCACATAATGTTTATGTCTTGTCACCAAAAATGTCTCTCAATGGGGTCAATGGTAATTATCACAGTATGGCGGGATCATAGATATCATCTGTAGAGACTACAGATTTTGCTGGAGTAATCATACACTTATTACTCCAATCGATTCCTTGGAAATCCTATGGCCAACATGCCAGGTACCATTAATATCCTTAATATTCGTTTAAAAAATCTTTGAAATAATTTTAAAAATCATATATGCCATGTGTCACAATATAAGCGTTCCACGTGTCGCCAAATTTATAGAAGTTTTGATTCAAGGACTTTGCTGGCAAGTAGAAATACTCTCAGAGAAAGAGCGGCCGCTCTTTCTCTAAGGCGTTCTATTTTTACCATTCCCTCGTAGATGAAAGGTCAGCTGACCCTTCATATTCCCAATATTCTTTTCATAATAGTTTGACACTGCAAGAAGGGTCGGTCGATCCCTCTTAAGTTCTCCATTATGGATATAGCTAAATTTCTCGATAAATATTTTAAAAAATAACTGCGAAAACAAGGGGCGATCGATCCTTCTTTTCAAAAATTGAGGATCGAAAACAAAATTACTCAAAAACCATTTTTATATGTTATAACTTACAAGGTGTTCTATTTTTACAATTCCCTCGTAATTGAAGGGTCGGACAACCCATCTTATTCCCAATATTATTTTTATAATAGTTCGACACTACAAAAGAGTCGAGCAACCCTTCTTAATACCAATATTATTTTCATAATAGTTCGACACTGCAAGAAAGGTCAGTTGATCCTTCTTGTGTTCTCCCTTTCACGATATTTCATTCTATTTAAAGAAAAGAAAAAAGAAATAATGCTTTGATTTAAAAAGAACAAAAAGAAAGAATGTTTCTACTTATAATAAAACAAAAAGAAAGAATGTTTCTATTTAAAATAAAACAAAAAGAAAGAATGTCTCTCTTAAAAAATGAAATAAGAATGATTCTATTTTAAAAAAATAATAGTTTTCATATAATGCTATTATAACGATACTAACGTAAATGTGTAATGTTACTTATTTACAATTACTTGAAAAAGTAAACTTCAGTTCGACGAGCATTAGGGACCACCAAGGAGCAAAAAGAGAATATAACTTGTGGTCGTCGCAGAGTCTCTCGTGCTCATAAGAGGTTTGGTGGATTAAACAATTGAAACTGTGGTCGGTCCCGTGTCTAACCTCTTCTGTCAGTTCAATGGCGGGCCTTGTTGACAGAATGATGTTCCTAAGGTCCATTGTGGGCATCAAAGTGCATAGAGAGTTAGTCGACCACATGCAGTATATCTCTTAGCAATTAACCTATTACAACTCCAGAATTGATGATTTGGAACGCACTCAGATTGAACTTATGGGGATAGTGGATTTTATAAAAGATGAAATTTTGAGGATGGCCAGGATGTCATAGTGCGGCCACTTCTAGGAATCCCCCTCTGTGGACATGAGAATTGCTGAGTCTACCTCAGTTCAGCAGCAGAATTTTTTGTAGAAGAGATCCCTACTTGGATTAGTTTTTACATCAATTTTGGAATTTTTTTTGCATCAGCTTGTTAAATTTACAGAGCCATACTGGGAAATCTATTCGTGCTATCAGGCTCTCCTTTTTGTAATGAATGGTTGTGCACATCCTTTTGAATAAATCCATCTATATGCTTCAATATAATTATAGAGAAGTATTTTATAGATAAATATGCTCAAATGATGAATATATCTTTCTGAATATAACTCATAGTATTTTACATATTAATAATGAAAGCATTTTACATATTAAGAACAAAAGTATTTTATATATAAAGAACAAACATTTACAAATGAAAAATCACCGATTATTGGAAAACATTTACAACCGAAAACCAGAATGGTCAAATAATGGAAAAATACTAAGGCTAGGCCGACATTTCATGTATAACTAGAATGGAAAATAATGGATAAATACTAAACACAAGAAGGGTCAATCGACCCTTCATTTAGTAGATAATTGAGAACACCAGTATCCAACAATTCACCAGTATCTAGAATGGTTAGCACAAGAAGGATTGGATGACCATTCTTGCAGTCTAGAACTAGTATGGCAATAATACTAGGCAAATCGCATGCATGGGAGGGACCATCAAAGGAGAGAACTGGAGACACTCTGTACTTGGAGACTAGTAATGTTTTACAATCTTTAAATAATTTTAGTTAGTTTATGTTTTACTTTCTTTTTTTATGTGTATCAAGTTTCCTTGAATCATTTTGGTTTTTCATACATACATCTAATAACTCTGTTTTGTATTGTTAAATCATAAACATATAAATATGTGTGCTTGATTTATCATTCATATGATTTTTATACAAGTTATGCATCAGTCAATTTCTTTACTTGATTCATATAGTTTCACATTCTGTAATAACAGCGCATTCATTATCGTCATAATTTATTTTGTTAATTATCTCATCATTGACAGAACAGTCACATTCTCTTTAATCCTTTGAATAAAATAACACAAGAATATTTACTCTTGAAAATATGCATCAACTCTGCTCGGGAATATTTATTCAAAATTGGAGGGATCAATACAAAACGACTATCTCTTCACGGGTTCCAACACTTACTACATTGCCAAAAATAAACATCTAATCCTTTGAATAAAATAACACTGGAATCTTTATACATTGTAAAACCTCTCGAGGTAAAACCCTAACTGCTTCATAACTAAAAATAGAAAATTATAAACTAATTATTACATTCCATTTCGGTCAAAATTTATACAATTTCCAAAATTTATCAGAATATAACATTTGATGTCTTTCTATTGGCTGTAGCTGCTGACAAGGCTTCTTTCTCGAACAATAGTTTTCAAGTGTGCAAGGTGCACTTTATTTTCCCATATCTCTCCACTGTCTTCCATTTCTCTATAGAAGGTACCTCATAACTAGTCATCTCCTTGACCAGTACTTTCATCTCTATGTGCTCTGCAATGGAGGTTGTAGGAATTTTTTCAGCTATCATGGCCAGCTGGTTTAGAATTTCAAAATCAAGGGTGAGTTTCTTCAGTAGAATTTTCTCTGTTAGAACATGAGTCAAACCTTGAAATTGCTCATGGTTCCTCCCGATGTTATATAGTAAATCCTTATAATTGTCCTAGGAAATTAACTCATTATTTTCATCCCAAAAAGAAGGCAGACCCTTTTGTATTACCTTCTCAAATCTCTTTTTGGACACTTCAACCTGTTCCTTCATCTGTTCTGCACTAGCCTGAACATTTTCAAAGTGAGAATGTTTGCTAAGGACTTTCCTAGCCCAAGTTATGACTGTTACACTATTTTCGATAGCCATTGCTTTCATATCACCTTTTGTCAGAGTATTTAAGAAAAATATGGTACCCTGGGTTGTATATTTTGGTATCTTATCTAAAAATTCTCTCATTGCTTTACAGCTTTGTAAGCTATCATTTTCGATGGCTTACTTTGTCTTCAAAATATCTAAATAAGGCCTCAATTTTGCAGCCTCATCGATTATTGAATCCTAAATCAAACGCTTTGCACCTTGCAACACTAGTTGTCCTGTCACTTGGCCTATCATCCTCTGATTTTTGCCTACCAAATCTTTATTGTTTTTTGTCAACACTTTTATTTCATTTTCCTTTTTCTGATTTTCCTCTTCTAGTCTTTGTTTTTCTTCTTTTAGTTCTATGATCTCTACCTCTTTCAAGCTAACTTGGGACATAGCTTGAACTATATCATCTGTGCTCGCTTCTTTGTTGCCTTCATCTGTTCCTTGCTTCTTTGTTGCCTTGATATTTTCCACTTTCGCCTTTAGATCTTCAATTCCAATCTTAAGACTCAATCTATCTTTCTCCCAACTTTCCTCTTTTTCCTCAAACTCGAGCAATTTAGCAAGACAGTCATCCAATTATCGAGATAAAGTTTCTTTTTCTTGTTCTAACACAGTTAATTCAGAGGCTTGAATTATCCGTGTTGCTGGAATTCTAACCTTTTGCTGAAGTAATTGGATATTCTTTTCTTTCTCAGCTAAAAGATTTTTAATTGCCTCCCCTCTTTTTGGTTCATCATTGCTCTTCACCAGGTCATCTTGAAATCTTTTTATTTGCAGCAGATGGGCTTTGTTCTTTGCTTTCTCTTGACTCAACTGGATTTGCAGCCTGTTCACTGTTTTCTGTAATTTTTCCACTGTTAAAGTAGATTTCATCATATCAACATAAATCACCTCTCCAGTGTATCTGTGTAGGTGAATTTTATCAGGGATTGTTATCTTCTGCAAATTCAATTTCATTTGTGTGACCTAATCATCAGACGATACAGCCAAATTCAAAGTATTTTTTTCTGGATCTCTGCTAGTCATCAGATTAATTTATGAATCAACAACATTCATGAATTCTAGAAACAATTTATGCATTACTTCTGCTGCTGTTTGTCTGTCGTTTCCATATTTTACTCATATTTCATCTCTTGAATGAAATTTGCTAGAATCACCTGCAGATCTTGCCTCATCAAAGTCGTATTCATGTACTTGAATACCTGGCGCTTGGTATTTTTCTTTTTTCTTTGTCAGATACAACTACTTCATCTTGCTTGCTTGATTTTAATCTTTTGGCTTCCCTTTCTTCCTCCACCTGCATATCAGTACTTTCATAAAAAATTCTTTTACTTGTTGCTTCAACCTTTCCTGGGGTAGGTACCATCTCAAGTACCAACTCAGCTGAAAATTTATCCAAGGTACAAGGATTAGCGTGTGAACTTCCCCAAACTTCCGTGTCTAATTCATATTGTAGTAAATTCTCCATCTTCGCCAATCCTTAAACCTCTTGGTGATCAAAGGCTTTATTTTTGTTCTCTTTCCTACTGTCAGAAATAACATGACAAGGATCATAATTAATAGTTGTCGCTTTCCTAAAACTCATTGCTTCTAAATGTTTTTGTAGAAAAGGGAGAGCATTCTTGTTCTTGATGATAAAATGACCCATTTTTAAAGGGAACTTTATATCTGTAGCTTTCTTGTAAAGTAATAAATGGTCATTTTCTACTGTCAATTTTTGTCTAATAAACTCCAAAGCAAAAAATCTCGGAGTCAAAAAGGATGGTAGAATAAATGGCTCCTTAACAAACCCATAAAGTATGATTACTGTATCTTGCTTCCCTAAAAATCAGTCTCCAATTGCTTTTTTGGGGCTTAATTGCATCAGGGTCTTCATCTCTGATAATACTCTAGGCAAATTTTCTCCAAACATCAATCTGTATACTTCTGATAAAATAAAATTCATAAAATTAAACATACTGTCTTCCACTATTTCTGAAAACACAGACTGTGGGAATTGTAAATATTTTCGACTGCTAAACAGGAGCATTTTCATCATGTGTGTCTGGAATCTGAAATGTCTCGAAGTGTGGAAATTCACTAACTGAGAGTGGATGTTCCAAGACAAAAATAAATCAAATTTAAGGAAGGGTACTTGACTGTAATCCATTTCTGGTTTAGCAATGCTTAATCTAAAAAGCAAACTTAATGGGACCTCTGTGACCATGGAATCATCAACAAACCCTAAAAACTATGAAATGAGTGACAAAACTAACTGTGAATTTTAATCAAAGAAATTAATGTCAAGTGGATAGGGGGTGTTATCAATGGCAAGGCCAGGTTTCAGACAACTAGTCATGAAGGTTTGTTTGGTCTTAGGGGATGACTCTCTGTACTGGCTAACTAGGGCTTCTTCAGCAAAATATTCCTGGTTGTAGGAGGAAAATAGGGGTACTCCTAGAGCTTTCCTAACGGTAGACGCATTTACACAACAAATAATTTTCTTTTGTAATGAATTCACAATGACTCTTCGACTCTAAGAATAATTTAATGCACACCAAGAAACGAATTCTGGAAACCCTGAAGGTTTTTCAGGACAGAAATGGATAAAACGAGACTTATAAACATTGTGCACATCCAAATTTTGTTTAGATAAACCCTCCAACTTGCCTTTGATTTCTGAAACTGAGAATTTAACCATTATGGGGTCACGAATGTCACTATCTCTGTCCACTAGGGTTTCTCCTATCCTCATAGTTTCAATGTTCTGACAAACGGTTTCACTACTTCTTTCCATTATGTAAACAGTTCTACTTACTTTCACGAGTTAAGAATACCTACCTCGCACGGACAAGTTGAATAAGCTATGCTCTGTCACTTTCAAGCAGCACAGACATGTTCCAATCCTCCACCGTTCACAACACAAAAGTCAAATTTTGACGTGCCCTTCTCTTTTATACACCACCGAAGGTGGCTTGGCAATGCAGGATGGTGGTTTTCCTTACCACTTTCTCTAATTGCGGAATTATGTGGAGATGACATGCGTACAATGATATAGTATTTCGCAATTGCTCAGACCTCCATTACGTCGTGCATGTTGGCGGTGCGGAAATATTATGGGTCGTCGATCTAATCGTCCTTTATCGAATAGTTGTTTATCTAACCTCCCTTTTATCATTCTCCCATGAGGTATGGTAGGCATTTTCCCAAGGCCACCTGAACCAGTTTTCCAACACTTCGTCATTTCCAAGAATTTCTCCAACTTGGTTGATCCTGAAACACTATTTGGGTAGACTTATAAATTTCTCCTCAGAAATGATTAAGGCAAACTGAGACCATGACTAGATAGCCACTTCAACAAGCTATAGCATGATATGATAGTGCATGCATTTTTCTCAAACCATGAATTATGGTGGGCATTCTCTCAAACAAATTTTTTGTACTTTTCATACATGTCAGATTGAGACACTGATTTAATGATAACACCAAAACACCATGATGTGTCTTTCCAGCCTCATCACACATTCCATGTCATCATACATGCCACATCATCACTTCCTATGGTGTCAATTCTCTTTTTGAGGTTCACACGTGTGATATTTTTGCTTACCAAAATAAATATCAATTCATGTATAACTAGAATGATCAAGGATGGAAAAACACAAATCACAAGAAGGATCGACCGACCCTTCGATTAGTAGATAATTGTGAACACGAATATCCAGTAATTCACCTGTATACAGACTCGTGAACACAAGAAGGATCGGATGACCATTCTTGCAGTCTAGAACTAGTATGAAGATAATATTTGGCAAAAGAAGGGTCAACCTCCCCTTCATTTATGAGGGAGTTGTCCAAATATTCAACCTATGAAGTATAGGCTGTCAATTTATCTATATCTTGAATAGTGAATACATAACAAATACTAACCACAAGAAGGGTCGGTTGATCCTTCATTTAATAGAGAAATGAAAAAATATTAAATCTAAGAAGGTTGGCATGACAATTCCCCACAACCGACTTCCGCAGTATATGGTAGGGATTGGGACATTGCCTAAGTTATAACACCTAAACAATATTTCTCAGGACTTCCGACTAGTAACAAGAAGGATCAGCTACCCCTTCTTTAGTAGATAATTGTGAACACCAATATCCAACAATTCACCTATATCCAGAATGGTGAACACAGGAATGATTAAACCACCCTTCTTGTAGTCTAGAACTATTATGAAAATAATAGTGGGCAGAAGAAAGGTCAGTTGACCCTTCATTCATTTATCTCGAGCCTCATTTGAAATGGGGTGTCGGTTAATGAAATACAACTTCAAATGACCGTCGTATTATGCAAACACCGATTCATTTGATAATTTGTATATTTTTTACTACTTCAAATGACCGTCATAATTATCATATCAGAACATTGCAAAAACCAATTTCGAAAGTGGCAATATCAAAAGAAAAAGTATGGTTTTGGAACCTGGATTTGGCAATTTTTTAAACGGATTTGGCAATAAAATCCACACAGCAGGTAATTTTCAAAGATGAAAAATAATAAAAGAAAACAGAAACAAAATCAACATATTTATTAATTCTATCGGCTTAATTTTGCGCCGTAAGATTAAGACAAGTCGACGGTTGAGATCTAATTTGGGGAATGCAGAAGACAAGTTACAGGGGTTTAATTGTTATGAAATATATATACAACGTTACCGCAATCCGCAATTGCGGGTTGCGAGACTACAACTCGAAATAAAAACAAACCAAAGTTTCTGCAATCCATAATCTGAATTGCATGTTAAGGAAATGCATGTCGCAAATCCATTACTCAAACAGTTCCCGCAATCCGTAATCATGTATAACTATATAGCCACTTCAATAATCTATAGCATGATATGATGGTGCATTCATTTTCATGAAACCATGAATTATGGCGGGCATTCTTTGAGAGCAATTTTGACTACTTTTTCCATACTTTGTCAATTTCCAAAGTTTCACAAACTTGCCATAATTTTCAAGAATGATGTCAGATAGGACTTGAACACCATCATGTGTCTTTCTAGCCTCATCAGACATTCCATGTCATCATATATGCCATGTCATCACTTCCTATTGTGTGAGATTTTGGCCTACCAAAATAAAGATCAATTCATGTATAACGAGAATGGCCAAGAATGGAAAAATATAAATAAGAAGAAGGGTCATCCGCCCCTTCGTTTAGTAGATAATTTTGAACACCAATATCCGCCAATTCACTTGTATCCAGATTGGTGAGCACAAGAAGGATCCCACGACCCTTCTAGCAGTCTAGAGCTAGTATGAAAATAATAGTGGGAAGAAGAAGGGACGGCCTCCCTTTCATTTATGAGGGGATTGTGCAAATATACAACCTACGAAGTATAGGCTATCAATTCATGTATATCCTGAATGGTGAAGACTGCAAAAATATTAAGCACGAGAAGGGTCGGCCGACCCTTAATTCAAGCTGGAAAAAATGGCGAAAATGACCCCTAGTAAAAATTCGCAGTAAAATCCACACAGTAGGTAATTTTCAAAGATAAAAAATAACAAATGGAAACAGAAACAAAATCCACATATTTATTAATTCCGTCGGGTTAAATCTGGGCTGTAACATTAAGACAAGTGGATTGCTGAGATCTAATATAGGGAACACTTCAATGAGTTGTGGGTGTTTAATGGTTTGGAAATATATACAACGTTCCATCAATTCTCAATTGTGGGTTGCGGGACTACGACTCGAAATAAAAACAAACCAAAGTTTCTGCAATCTGCCTTGTGGGTTGCAGAAACACATGTCACAAATTCATTATTCAAACAGTTCCCGCAATATGCAATCATGTATAACTATATTGCCACTTCAACAAGCTATATCATGATATGATGGTGCGTATATTTTTCTGAAACCATGAATTATGGCAGGCATTCTATCAGAGCAGTTTTGACTACTTTTTCCATACTTTGTCAATTTCCAAAGTTTCACAAATTTGCCATACTTTTTGAGAATGATGTCAGATTCCAACATTTACTACATGATACCCTAGAACACCATCATGTGTCTTTCCAGCCTCATCACACATTCATCTCATCATAGATTCCATGTCATCATTCATGCCATGTCATTATAGATTACATGGCATCATACATGCCATGTCATCATTCATGCCATGTGATCATCATAGATTCCATGTCATCACTTCCTATGGCATCAGTTCTCTCTTTCAGGCTCAAACGTGTGAGATTTTGGCCTTCCAAAATAGAGATCAAATCATGTATAAGCAGAACGGTCAAGACTAGAAATATAAATCACAAGAAGGGTCGGATGACCTTTCTGGTAGTCTAGAACTAGTATGAAAATAATATTGGGCACACGAAGGGTCAGCCGCCTCTTCATTTATGACGGAATTGTGCAAATATTCAACCGACGAAGTATACCCTGTCAATTCATGTATATCCTGAATGGCGAAGAATGCAAAAATACTAAGCACAAGAAGGGTCGGTTGACCCTTCATTTAAAAGAGAAATGAAAACAATTAATCTACGAAGGTTTGGACAACATTTCCCCACTATCAACTTCCGCAATATATTGTAGGGATGGGGACATTTCCTATGTTATAACATCTAAACAATATTTATCCTGACTTTCGATTGACGACAAGAAGGATCGGCTGCACCTTCATTTAGTAGATAATTATGAACACCAATATCTGACAATTCACTTGTATCCATAATGGTGAACGCAAGAAGGATCGAACCACCCTTCTTGCAATCTAGAACTATTATGAAAATAATAGTGGGCAGAAAAAGGGTTGGCCTCCCCTTCATTCATTTATCTCGAGCCTCATTCAAAAATGGGGTGTTGGTTAATGACATTCAACTTCAAATGACCGTCATATTATACAGACACCAATATCAAAAGAAAAAGTATGGTTTTGGAACCTAGATTTTGGGCCTTTTGGAAATGGATTTGGCATTTTCGGGACTGGTTTGGTCACTTTCGGAACCGGATTTGGCGCTTTTGGAACCGGTTTTGGCTCTTTAGGAACCGATATTGTCACTTTTGGAACCTTGATTTGGCAGTTTCGGAATCGGTTTTGACACTTTCGGAACTGGTTTTGGCACTTTTGAAATTGGATTTGACGATTTTGGAATTGGTTTTGACGCTTTCAGAATCGGTTTTGGATTTTGGAACTAGTTTTGGGACTTTCGGAACCTGGATTTGGCACTTTTGGAACCAGATTTTGCTTGATTTTGGAGTTTAGAAAAGCTATTTTTTACCCATCTTCAAAGTGACTTCGACTAGAATAAGTCCAAGTTTAATGAAATTGGCGTTTTGTCCCTGGAATAGAATGATTTCATCTTCTTCCAATTGATATCCCTCATAATTATTTTCTAGTTATTCTTTCCTAAGTCTTGCGCTCACTTGTGTGTACTTCTAATATTAGGCTATGACTTTTCT
Source organism: Larix kaempferi (assembly GCA_027924585.1). Taxonomy (NCBI): domain Eukaryota; kingdom Viridiplantae; phylum Streptophyta; class Pinopsida; order Pinales; family Pinaceae; genus Larix; species Larix kaempferi. The sequence continues at coordinate 13,756,727 of BSBM01000469.1, forward strand.
AACTCTTTCTCTAAGGTCACTGCTTGTCACGTCCCCACCCATCACACCAGTGCAATGGAGAGGATCGTGAGGCTAAAACCGGGCATCTAGCCCCATAAACTTATAACCAAGCACTCACCTGATTAAAAAAGAGATATGGGATGTATAATTAGGAGAGAAACACAACGGAAATAAACAATTTCACATCCCATTAGACCTTCAGTATTTTCATGCCATTCATCAATCTAAACAATATCAAATTATCAAGTGAGAATACTTATCTCAAACCAAGTAATCCCTGAGCAACCAGCTACGCTTCTGCAACGTTCCTCCCAACCATAGGCCAGTGTGCTCTTCAATTTCTCAGCACCGCTGCCACCCCCGAGCTGGGCATGATCTCCACAAGGAAATAGGGAACAACAGGGTCTCACATGGCCATAGATACCCCAAAATCAGCCATACCAACCATCAGTTGGGTTTCTGAGGTTGTTAGGAGATGGATGCATAGAACAGCAAAAATGTAAGTACTGGGCGTGATAAAAATGCTTCTATAGTGAAGTTCCCAACAATGGGTTCCTAACAGTTCCAGGAAAAAGTGGGCAACCAAAACGAAAAGGAGAAAATGGGAAATCAACCCCAGGAGGGTAGAATCGTTTTCCTAAGAATGCTCATGGGAATTTCGTGGGCAGAAACGGCCTCTCTAACCCCAAAAATCGTGGCTCTCTTCTCCCATCCAATGAGCTAACCAAAAACGAGTTTGCAGGCAGGGAATAATGCCGAAAATGGTGAAAAACGTGAAGGATAAAACCCCAACAGGCTCAGACTGCGTGAGAGAAAGAATGCCATAGGTGAAGAATGGATTTGGGCCAATTTCGTGGGGGTTTTCTTGCCCAGCCAACCAAAACTTGATTTCCCAGGTTGTTGTCTTGCCCATACCCGAAAATTGACAGCCATGCCTCTCCCATCCCAAGGCATTAATTATCTCAACCAATTATTGGAAGAATTAAATGATTGGGTGCATGAGGCCAAATGGGTAGTTGAGAGTTCATGGATTTCCCCAATGAAATGGCTTAACACCATGGCTCAAGGGTTTGGTTATTTTCCCTCCCTATTCCTTGTAAAGATCATGCCCCCATCTCTTTGTTGCATTGCGTAGCTGGTTGTGGGTTTTTCATTAAAATTGCATGTTTACATGATGTCCGATTTTACATTGTGCACTGCTAGCACAAGAAACATATGCATCTATTCTAATTGCCGATACATAAAACGATAAATCAGTGCCGGGGCCTTGGCCTTGAGATCCTCACCATGACTAAATGACAATATTTACATCATTTACAATATTAATGCCATAGGGTCAAGCTGGGGACGTTACACTGCTACACAAACTTATAGTTGTGACATTAAGCGTTTTTCTAAGTGCATCAACAAACTTGTTCTCCTTTCCTTTGACATGCTTGATCTCAAGATAGAAAAAATTGTTAAATATTTTTCATTTACTCACATTAAATATTTTCTTAAAGAAGATGAAATTCAAAATTTTATCAAACCAACAAAATGACCAATTGGTGTAGTCAGGACTAACCTACTCCTTGACTGAAATCGACTTGCAATAATATCGTGATAGACTAGAAGCAGCAAGTCCACCTCCCAACTTGCTCGGACTTAGAAAATGACAACACCCCTGGGAAAAGTTTCATAGGGAATACATATCACCATTGCACAATCTATCTAGTTAAATGAGTCATGAAAGTATCTACTAAAGATAAGGAAAAGGATGGATATCTTAGAGAAAAATATTTTCCCCTGTCCTCTATAGAATTTAAATAAGGTGAATGACACATCGACGAATCAAAATCACCTGAATGGATGTCTGTAGAAATAGAAACAAAATAAGTCAACATCTCCATTGAGGACAAACCTAATCTTAAAAAAATAGGGGATTACTAGTTGGAGAAGCAAATAACAGAGATAGTGAATCTTCTTAAAGAATACTAGGACATGTTTTCCATATATTATAAATATTTAAAGGGATTAAATTACAAGAAATGCGAGAAACGAAGATCGATATTATGCCATATGCAAAACCTGCCATGAAGCAATCATACAAATCAACCCACAAATATAAGGATATAGTTAAGAAAGAAATAGAAAATATGCTAGCCATCATAATCATATATCTAATCTACGAGTTAGAATGGGAAATCTCAAGGGTCATCCATCCTAATAAGCATGACCCAAAAATATTTTGGATTTGTGTCTATTTTAGAGGATTAAACATAGTAACCTTCACGGATTCATTCCTTACACCCTTTGCAGATGAAATCATAAGTGAATTCATAGGCCACAAATTCTACTCCTTCATAGATGGATTTTTAGGCTATAATAAAGTGCCCATAGGAAAAGAGGATCATCGTAATACTACATTCACGTGTGAATTTGGGTCATTCACATATCAAGTTATGCTGTTTGGATAGAAAAAAACATATGTAACATTTTCTAGACTAGTGATCAAATATTTTCAAGCGTTCCTATATAAAACCAGGCTATTTAATTTGATGACTTGACCATATATACCATACTAAGAGATCATTTGTAGGGGCTTTGACTAATGTTATAAAGCTGTAGATAGATTCATCTATCATTAACTATCAATAAATGTATCTTTGCCACACCCATTAGAATACTTTTGGGCCATGTTTTCTGTAAAGAAGGAATCAAGGTCGACATGGAAAAGATAAAAGTCAACCTCAACTTAAAGCCACCTATGAACCCTAATCAATTTACAATACTTTTGGACCTATAGGGTACTATTGAAAATTCAATGACATTATTCAGAGATGAAATCCCCCCTAGAGATTGTTGATGTATATGTAACTTCGGAATGTATTTCATCTATGTATTTTCATATATATTTATTGTACCCTTATAAGAGATGTGTTATTCCTCTATAAGTAAGTGTCGTCATGTGTATTGACAAGTGTCACAAGTGTGTGTACTTGCGGATGGGTTATTAGACCACCATGTGTGGGGTTGGCCCTGAAATATATATTATATTGTGGATGTACCTAGCTAAACAAGTCGGCCCCATAGTGTAACTGGGAAAACAGGTTAAGTATAAATAAAGATTCGGAGATCTCTATTTGATCACTCGGAAACTCACACTTCTCTCACTCAGAAAGTGGCGCACTAGTGAGGAGGAGGATCATCTACTACTAGGAGACTATCTCAGTGTATTTTGGTTGTACTTTGGTTGAGCCATTGCTCTCTCTATCTCTGAGGAAGTTGTGGGGTTTTTCACCTTAGGGTTTTCCCCACGGAAACTCTGTGTCTCTTGTCTCTCATTCTTTGATTCTTATGATGATTGACATGCTTGTTATGATTGATATGCATTGATATACTGTACATGTTATTCTCTCAGTAAAGATCCTAGAGTATTGTAAATTAATGCTCAAAATTTAACATGGTATCAGAGCTAACTTGAGAAGAAGACATTGTGCAGTGACGAAAACTAGGGTTTCTTGTTTATTGGGTTTCTCTCCACATATTTTGGAAAAACAGTATATTAGATTGACTCTACTCATCAAGGAGAATCTATCTATCCAATTAGAATTCAATTCTGAGCATTTTTTAGATTCGGCCCTAAAAATTAGGGTTTCCTCAAAAATAGGAATTTATGGAATCTTAAGACATAGCTGGAAGCTCCTTGCAAAAATCAAAGTTTTGAGCTTTGGATCGAGGTTTTTGGTTGGGTAGATCTCCGGGAAATGCAAACCCTAATTTGGGGCTCTCCTTAGTGAATCCGGGAAGACAAAAAGGCAGTTTTGAAGGGTGTATCTTTGCAGATCTCAAATTCTGAATACACCAGGTTGATCAACTCATTAAGGTGCATCTTTCTATCCTTTCAGAAAGTTGAAATTCACATTTTTAATTTTTAGGGTTTTTCCGACAAACCTTAATCCGAGGCGAGATCCAGTTTTCAGCAATTCAAGTGGTAAGACCTAAATATCTTCTATTTCCATTTGAAGTACTCTTTAAGATGTCTCACCACACCAAGCTTGAGGATAAGCTTAAAGGGGCTGATAACTTCTGAGCCTGGAAGTATAGGATTGGGTTAATCCTGGAAGAGAATGAGTTGGACTCATATATAAAAGAAGACATCCCTATCCTAGAGGATGAAGAGGCTAATATATTGCATAAGAAGAAATTGGTCAAGGCAAAGAGAATCATTGCTGACTCTATCAAAGACCATCTCATCCCTCTTGTGTCATCTCTGAAGACACCCAAAGAGATTTTTGACTCCCTGACCAAGTTATTTGAGGGGAAGAACATAAATCGGAAGATGACTCTATGAAATCAATTGAAGGGGGTCAAGATGTTGAATGGAGAAACCATTCAATTTGAAGGGGGTTAATATGTTGAATGGAGAAACCATTCAATCTTACTTCTCCAAGGTCTCTGAGATCAAGGAACAACTTGAAGCTGTGGATGAAGTAGTGGACAATGGTGAAGTTATTGTGACCACTCTAAATGGCCTACCTAGGTCATGGGACTCCTTTATTCAAGCAATCTATGCAAGAAATAAATTGATCACTTTCAGTAAATTCTGGGAGGAATGCTCTTAAGAAGAAGCTAGACTTGTAGCTCGTGAAGAAAATATGGGAGGTGAAGATCAAGCTCTCGCAGCTCACACCAAAAGAAGCAAGCCCAAGAAGGAGCACTCTTGCTACAAGAGATCCTATCAAAAGAATAAGAAGGATCTAAGATGCTTCAAATGCAATGAGAAGGGTCACTTTGCTTCAGATTGTCACAAGAACAAAAGGGATAACAACAACAACTCCAGCAAGAAGAAGAAGGGTAGCAAAAGAAAGTTCCATGCTCATGCTGCCGAGGATGATGAACCTCCAAAGAAGAAGGCTAGCGAAGAAAGTGATGATAGTGATGATGACTCATCAAGTGAAGAAGAGTATGTTCTAATCTCTGCTGTCACAGGTACTATATCCCATGGTTGTAATGATTGGTTTATTGACAGTGGGGATTCCAAACACATGACTGGGTTTAAGGAATCTTTTGTAAACCTATCTTAACATGAATCGCCCCATAAGGTGAAACTTGGGGATGATTATCAATACCCAATCAAAGGAAGTGGTGAAGCCTCCTACAACCTAGATTATGGAAAATATTTGAAGATGAAAGAATTCATTTATGTACCTGGGCTCAAGAAGAATCTTCTCTCCATCTCTGCATTGGATGCAAAAGGCATGAGGGTTGCATTTGTAGATGGCCAAGTCCTAATGTGGCCAAAGCGTAAAACAATCGATGATGCGGTAGTGATTGGAGAGCAAGAGGGAGGATTGTATAAATTGAAGGGCCATCCTGAACATGCCATGGTACATGAATCCATGGAGCCAAGTGAACTTTGGCATAGAAGAATTGCGAATATGCATTATAGGGCACTTCCAATTGAAAGCAAAGTTGTAGAGAGTCTTCCTGAAATCAAGACCAAACATGAAGGTGTTTGCAAAGGATGTGCAAAAGGTAAGAACATTAAGAAGGCTTTCCCAAGCAGTGAAAGCAAGGCAAAAAGTATCCTGGAAATCATCCACTCAGATGTATGTGGTCCTATGTCATCTAGTTCTCTGAGTGGGTATGTTAACTATGTCTCGTTTATTGATGACTTCTCCAGGAATACTTGGGTATACTTCTTAAAGAACAAAGATGAGGTGTTTGATAAGTTCAAGGAATTCAAAACCTTGATGGAGGATCAAACTGACAAGAAGATCAAAACATTCAGATCTGACAATGGTGGAGAATTCACCTCAGGTGACTTCAAGAAGCTTTGCAGTGATTCAAGGATTAAGAGGGAGTTGACTGCTCCTTACAATCCACAACAAAATGGAGTTGCAGAAAGAAAGAACAGAACAATCATGGAAGCAGCAAGGGAAATGTTGCATGACCATGATCTACCTATGCATCTATGGGCAGAAGCAGCTAGAACAGCTGTATATGTACAAAACAGAACACCCCACAAGATATTGGACAACAAGACACCAGAAGAGGTCTTTTCTGGTAAGAAACCTGAAGTCAGCCATCTCAGAATATTTGGTTGTCCAGTATACACACATGTCCCAAAGGAAAAGAGGACCAAACTAGATCCTTCAGGAAAGAAGGGTATCTTTGTGGGTTACAGTGAAAGCTCGAAGGCTTACAGAATATACTTTCCAGGGTTCAAGAAGATTGATGTCAGCAGGGATGTAACATTTGATGAAAACTCAGCATTCATCATATCAAGGAAGGCACCTATCGAAGTTTATGAAGAACCTAAGGAAACTAGATTCCAAGAGACTACCATGACTGAAGCAATTCCAGAAGTTGTTTGTGAGTTTGAAGATCCACAAGAACCTATAGACCCACCCCGTGAGGAAAACTCTCACAAGAGGAAATCTGCATGGGCTAGAGAGCTCATTCAAGATGCAAAAATATTTGGCATTCCAGAAGAAGAACACAGAGCAAAGAAGAGAACCAGATCACATACCAGTTATGTTGCTTTACTCTGTGACATCATGAATAAAGAACCTTCCAGTTATGAAGAAGCAGCAGAAAAGAAAGAATGGAAGGATGCCATGGTCAAGGAATACCAATAAATAATGAAGAATGATGTTTGGGATGTTGTCCCAAGACCTAAAGAGAAGTCTGTTGTGACTTCTAAATGGATCTACAAAATCAAGCATGCTGCAGATGGCAGTGTAGAGAAATACAAGGCAAGATTCGTAGCTCGTGGCTTCTCTTAGAAAGAGGGAATAGATTATGAAGAAACCTTTGCACCTGTATCCAGGTATACTTCCATCAGAACAGTACTTTCCCTGGCTGTAGCAATGAAATGAAAAATACACCAGATGGATGTCAAGACTGCTTTCTTGAATGGTGTAGTTGAAGAGGAAGTATATGTGGAGCAGCCACTCAGTTTTGAAACACATGACAGGGAGTCATATGTGTGCAGATTGAAGAAGGCCTTGTATGGCTTGAAGCAAGCTCCCAAAACTTGGTATGGTAGGATGGATAGTTTCCTATCTAGCTTGGGCTTTACCAAGAGTAAAGCGGATTCCAACCTTTACTACAAGGTTGAGGAAGGGAATCCTGTGATTCTGCACCTGTATGTGGATGAATTATTTGTAACAGGAGATGACAGATTGATTGTAGATACAAAGAGGAAGCTTGCTGCTGAGTTCGATATGAAGGACCTGGGGATGATGCACTATTTCCTAGGTATGGATATGTGGCAGAGTACAGATGGGATCTTCCTTGGACAAGGGAAGTATATTGTAGATATCGTGAAGAGATTCGGGATGATGGATTGCAAGGCCATGGCCTCACCTATGGCATCGAATCTGAAGCTTCTTTGTGATGCTTCATCTGAGCTGGTTGATGTCTCTATGTATCATCAGATGATTAGGTCCTTGATGTACCTAACAAACACGAGACCAGATATTTGCTTTGCGGTGAACACATTGAGCCAGTTCCTGACGGATCCGAGGAGTGTTCACCTGGTTGTTGTAAAGCATATTCTGAGGTACCTAAAGGGTACAGTTGAATATGGGCTCAAGTATGAAGCGAATAAAAAGTTTAACCTGCAGGGTTATGTTGATTCAGATTGGGCAAGAAGTGCTGCAGATAGGAAGAGCACATCTGGGTGCTGCTTCAATATGTGATCAGGTGTGATCTCTTGGTTTAGCAGGAAGCAGTCCTGCGTAGCACTGAGTACAGCTGAGGCAGAGTATGTTGCAGCCTGGTCAACTAGCTGTGAGGCAGTATGGATTTGAAAGCTACTGTCTGAGTTATTTGATCTCCCATTGGATGATACTGGTATCTTCTGTGATAACCAGAGTTGTGTGAAGCTATCTGAGAACCCAATGTTTCACGACAGGTTGAAACACATAAAGATTAAATATCACTATATCAGGGATATGGTGCAGAGAGGAGTAGTGAATCTCCTGTATGTTACGACGGACGAGCAGATTGCAGATGTATTGACGAAACCACTAGCCAGAGTGAAGTTCGAGTACTTCATAGAGAGGCTTGGTGTTCTTCAGATTGATGACACTTCGAGGAAGAAGTGATGGACACATTTTGCAGAAGACATTCCAAGCATGTCGAAAGGAGGATCCTTCACATGGTTGTGGATGTAAGCGTTAGATGATGAGCATCAGGACGATGCTCCAGTTACTACTCTGTATATGCTTTAGGAGGATGTTGGATATGATCAGTTGGATCATTTATATGTATATGTATGCATCATGTTGGATGTTGGATATGATAAGTTGGATCATTTATATGTATATGTACGCATCATGTTGGATGCTGGATATGATCAGTTGGATCATTTATATGTATATGTATGTATGCATCATGTTGGATGCTAGATATGATCGGTTGGATCATTTGTATGTATTTTGTATATGCATCATGTTGCATGCTTGAACCATGTATCTGTATATGTATCAGGTGGATACTGTGTATGATCAGGTAGATCATGTATGTTGATATATATTAGTTAGATGCATTGTGTATCTATGTATGTATCAGGTGGATACATTGTATGATCAGGTGGATCATGTATGATGATATGTATCAGGTAGATACTTGGTATGCATCAGGTAGATGCATTGTATGATCAGGATGATCATGTATGATGATATGTATCATGTAGATACTTGGTATGCATCAAGTAGATGCATTGTATGATCAGGATGATCATGGATGATGAGCTTCAGGATGTTGCTCTAGATCATATGCAGCAGGATGTTGCAGTGATGATGATCAGGATGATCATGTGTACATCAGGATGATGTATGGTGAGTATCAGGTTGATACTTTATGGCCGTGGAATAGGTTGTGTAGATGAGCATATAATTTGGCCCTGGGAGATTTGCATATAGTCTTTCGAGGTTTTGCCTATGGCATGTAATCTAGCCCTGGGATATTTGGCAAATGCTCTTTTGAGGTTTTTCTCTTGGAGGACATATAATTTGGCCCTAGGAGACCTGTAGATAGCCTTTGGAGGTTTTTCCTATGGCATATAATCTGGCCCTGGGATATCTGGCAGATGCTCTTTCGAGGTTTTGTCCTATGGCATATAATCTGTCCCTGGGAGATCCTATCAGTAGATATGTGTGCTCATAATAGCCTAGGATGCTCTTGCAAGGCTTTGTGGTGACCACATGTAATTTGTCCCTAGGAGATCCTATAGGTTGAGCTGTGTGCTCTTAAAAGCCTGGGATGCTCTTGCGAGGTTTTGTGGTGAGGTCACATATAATATGGCCCTGGGAGATCCTGCAGGTCGGAGTTGCGTACCCGTAACATCCTGGGATTCTCTTTCGAGGTTTTGTGATGCACGTAATAAGTCCTGAGGATTCCACAGAATGGCCAGTGATGAAGACCTGCAGGTGGTGGGCCTACATCCAGTATGAAAGGACTAGCTCTGTAGAACTTCCTATGATGAGTAGATTCAGAGATTGGTTGAGATAGCAGCAGCAGTGACAGTGATGATGACGATGCATCGATGACAATGATCCCGAGAAGAATACTTGTCTAGCAGATCTGTGTTGAGAAATACCTTCCTAGTTAAGAGGGAGTGTTGATGTATATGTAACTTCATAATGTATTTCATCTATGTATTTTCATATATATTTATTGTACCCTTATAAGAGATGTGTTATTCCTCTATAAGGAAGTGTCGTCATGTGTATTTACAAGTGTCCCAAGTGTGTGTACTTCACGATGGGTTATTAGACCACCATGTGTAGGGTTGGCCCTGAAATATATATTATATTGTGGATGTACCTAGCTAGACAAGTCGGCCCCATAGTGTAACTGGGAAAATAGGTTAAGTATAAATAGAGATCGGGAGATCTCTATTTGATCACTCGGAAACTCACACTTCTCTCACTCAGAAAGTAGCGCACTAGTGAGGAGGAGGATCAGCTGCTACTAGGAGACTATCTCATTGTATTTTGGTTGTACTTTGGTTGAGCCATTGCTCTCTCTATCTCTGAGGAAGTTTTGGGGTTTTTCACCTTAGGGTTTTCCCCACGGAAACTCTGTGTCTCTTATCTCTCATGCTTTTGATTCTTGTGATGATTGACATGCTTGTTATGATTGATATGCATCGAGATACTGTACATGTTATTCTCTCAGTAAAGATCCTAGAGTATTGTGAATTAATGCTCAAATTTTAACAAAGATGCTGCTCAAAATAAATGTTGAGTTTACATGGACACAAGAATGCACATAATCATTTGAAATTCTCCAAAAATAAAATCTAGTTGAAGCTTCAATCCTTTGAATTGGAAATTGGTCTAATAAGTTTTTTGTACACATCAATGTGTCAACTATTGTAGTTGGTGCAATACTCACCGAGTCGTGCGATGACGAGATCAATTATCTGAATGCTTATGCTAGTCAGAAGTAAAATAAAGTTGAGAGAAATTATTCAACTACAAAGCGGGAAGGGCTAGGTATGATTTTTCACTCTACAAATGTGTCATCATAACTTATTGGATAACATTTTTTTGTTTTTTACAAACCAGAAGGGCCTTGAAATATTTAGTTAATAAAATACTACAACATGGAAGAATATGCTGATGGATTTTATTATTTCAATTATTTGAATTCAAGATAATAGTTCAACCAGACAAGTCCAATGTTGGACCTTATCATCTGTCATGCATACAAACCGGAGAGGACTTTGTTGGAATAGACGATAAATTACCTAATGCCCAACTTTTCATGGTCGAAGTCGTACAGACTAAATTAGTAGATATAAATCAATTCTTATAGGAAGGAAAATCCTTTGAAGGGAATTCCGAGAATAAAAATAAAATATTATCTATGAAAGCATCACCATATACTCTAATTGATGGATTCCTATACAAATTAGGAAGATATGACATACTCTGTCGGTGTGTCCTTGACCATGGAAAAGATGCCATTGTCGACGAAGCACATCTAGGACCATCAAGAGGGAAATTTTAGGTCAATGCAACTATTAAAAATATATTACAAGTTATATTATGGTGGACCACATTAAATAAATACTGCAAGATTTTTATTAGTGAATGTGATAAAGGTTGTCCAATGGGTCAATCGCTCCGACATAATGAAATTTCATTAATATTATTTAACCCAAGTTTAACATTTGAAATATGGGACATCGACATCATGGGTCCATTCTCAGTGCTTTTCCAATGAACAAGTGCCCGATATATCATCAGTATAGTTGAATACCTCACTAAATGGTCAAAACTGGATCCTACTGAATCATGTACAAGTGAAGTTGCAGCAATGTTTATCTATGAAAACATTGTTACTAGATTTGGATGTCCCATTACCTTATTCAGTGATAGGCAATGCATTTTACTAATAAAACTATATCATTATTACTTAAGGAATTTATGATAGATCATCACAATATTTTAGCATACCACCCCCAGTGAAACGATGCTATCAAAGTATTCAATAAGACACTTACCAAAGGATTAACACAAATTTGTAATATCGACAAGGATAAAACACCTATTTCAATAAATTTGGAACAATTCTATTGCAAGGACTTCAACAACATTGACTTTTTTGTAAATCTTTAAAATATTCTATTAAATCTAGAAAAATTTACTTAAAAAACTATTCCATTCAATTTGGAAAAATTAATCGAGAGAACTATTTTTGAGATAAATGTTTTTTATTCGTATGCATGCATTCAAAAGAAAATATTACATCTCAATTAGAACTTGATGGGTTGGCCATAAATCATGATGAATCTATCTATATTGGAGGTGATCAAAGTAGTGCAAATATTTGTGCTATCAAATGATCTTATATAGGAAAATAAGATAGCACAAATGGGAGTAAAAACATGACTTCATCATGATGATGGTTTTAGTAATGTCAAACCAATGAGTGACCATGAACATGACAAACACAGACAGCTAGGTACAACAATATCAATACACAATATGATTGTAAAAGCAACTCTTATAAGAAATAAATCTTAGCTAAAGTAATATAATAATATGTCTTATATCCAATCACGATATTATAGTTATGGATAATATTCAAAACTAAATGTTTTAATTCAATGCCCAAGGACTCCAATTTACCCCTTTCCCACAACCTCAGGTGGGCTGGGGAATTGCTGATTAAAGGGAACTGTTGTGAGCATCTCGTTAGTGGATGGAAGGTGCCTCCTTTGAATTGTCTAAGTTGACACTAGTCCACTAGAAGATAATGCTAATATATTTTTGTTAAATTGTTTACCTATTAGTTCCTTAAGGAAGCACGTGGGAGGAGGCGATAATTTAGTTGTGGTGTTCGGTGGGGGAGGTGGTTCGAGAAAGGAATATCTAAGCCTAACTCCTAAATATACAATGTATATTAAGGCTAGGCATTGTTAATCTGGGTATTTAAAGAAAGTTGGGTAACATTATTCTATCTCCACTCAAAACCAATTACATCAATTGAGAGTTATTAATTGGGGATTCAAGTCAATCCATTATGATGGGCAATATCTCATTTTGAAATAAACAAGTGGCCTATAAGAACCAACTGACCTAGACAAGTAGGTAGTGTAGGTAAGATCTTCAAAGAGCGGTACATAAGGAAGCTTGGGTATCGATCTCTCCCTGTCAACATTGTTAATTTTGTAAAAAGAATAAATCGATATAATAGTGCCAATCAGGTATAGAAATAACCACGTTTGAGCATTTCTTTCACCAATAGAAGAAAATGATAATAATTTTAAATGCATTCTATTATTAAGAGATAGATGTTGAAACACATTTTTCATGGATTTTAGTTGAACTTTGTTTGTCCCCATTCTATTTTATTATTAATGATTTAATGTAACTACAAATAAACTATCAATTAAGATATTTCTTTTCAAGATTATGTGTGTATTCAAAGTCAATCTTTCATTATGCCATGCATGATGAATAATCCAATGAACTATTTCCTCAATTAGAATTTTTGTATTACTTCTAGTAAAAATTTACTCAGTAATTTTGATTATTACTTTAGTAATTTAGTATTCAATATTTCAAAAACAAATATTTTATCAATTAGAAGTGCATGGGTAGGCCATAAATCATGATGAATCTATGAATATCCCTAATTTGTTAAATGTTAAGAATGGTGAGACAATTAGATATATTATAGAGAAATAATGCAATTAAATTGCACATACCATATTAATTTCATGCTATACTGCAAGAGGTTCTCTATCTAATAAATTTGAGGCAACCAAAGATTTTGAAGCCATTCATTAGCCTAGATAATCCACTTAATAACCGTTATCAAGCAATTCTAAGATGTTTTTTCGAAGAAATGCATCATATTAGTTTACATGTAGTTTTATTTCAAAATTTATATATTACATTTATACACTCATATTATCATATAAATAAGTAAAAGTAAATAAAATAACTTCGTGCCTTGTTGTCTTATATTTGATGAATCCATCTATGTCACATCTCCAATGAATTGCATTTAACACTCATTATCAATTAATGTCTTTTTTAGAAATGAAACTTTATTTACAACATAGTTTTTTTTCAAAATTACATATCACATTTATACATTCATAATAATGCATTTTATAGGAAATTGAAAGTCATTAATTGACTTTGTGTCTTGTTGGTTTATAGTATAATATTATTGCAATTACAAATATTCATTAATTTAAGTATGCAAATTTATTAAAAAGTTATGGTTTGGAAAATCAAATATTGTATACTTCAAAAAGTTCTACTCATTCACCTATGACCCAATTCCCATTAATATAGCATGGATAATCCACTTAGCATTTATTATTAAGTAAATTATGCAAAGTTATCAGGTAAATGATCCAAATTTCACCTTTGACATGTTTGATCCAAATGACATGAGATTCCTTGATTCACTAGAATATGCAGAATCGCAGTAAAATTTAAAGGAAATAAAAAATCAATAAATAACTACGTACTTGGATGGCTCATATGAGATTATTTTAATTACACATAATTAATTGAACAATGCAATTTGAAAAAAATATATACAAAAAAAATTAGTGCATTGCAACAAAGTCAAAAAGTAAATGCAAAAGTAATTATAAACAAATATAAAAAATGTATATTAATATAACTATCAATTCCCATATATTTCAAAGAAATATAAAATCATACAAATTTATTAATTTATAGCTATGTCCATGTTGTATAAATTGAAATGTACTTGTCAATTAATTTCTCAAAAAATATCTTTATCTGCTACATTGAAGTGGATGTTTTATTAAGCATTCCAATGTATTTTCATTTCTCTATAAATAATTCATGATGTCATACATAAAATGACCAACAATATAAGAAATACAGTATAGTTTTGTTTTAAAATTACATATCACATTTATACATTCATATTAATGCATATTATAGGAAATTTGAAGTTATTAATTGACTATGTGCCTTGTTTCCTTATAATATGATATTATTGCAATTTTACAAATATTAATTGATTTAAGTGTGCAAATGTATTAAATGTTATGGATTGGGAAATCAAATATCTTATAGTTCAAAGTGTTCAACTCATTCACCTATGACTAAATTCCCATTAATTTAGCATGAATAGTACAGTTAGCTTTTATTATCATGTAAATTATTTAAATCTCACTTGTGTCATGTTTGTACCAAATGACATGAGATTTATTGATTCACTAGAATATCAAGAGCGGAAGTAAAATTTTCCCTTAAAAAAAGTAAATAAAAATCAATTGATTAATTGATAGCTATGTCCATGTTGTATAAATTGAAATGTACTTGTGAATAAATTTCTCAAAAAATATCTTCATCTGCTACATTGAAGTGAATGTTTTATTGAGAATTCCAATATATTTGCATTTATGTATAAATAATCCATGATGTCATACATAAAATGACCAACAATCTAAGAAATACAATATATTTTTGTTTTAAAATTACATATCACATTTATGCATTCATATTAATGCATATTATAGGCAATTTGAAGTTATTAATTGATTGTGTGCCTTCTTTCCTTAAATATAATATTATTGCAATTTTACAAATGTTAATTTATTTAAGTGTGCAAATGTATTAAATGTTATGGATTGGGAAATCAAATATCTTATAGTTCAAAATGTTCAACTCATTCACCTATGACTAAATTCCCATTAATTCAGCATGAATAGTAGAGTTAGATTTTATTATCATGTAAATTATTCAAATCTCACTTGTGTCATGTTTGTACCAAATGTCATGAGATTTGTTGATTCACTAGAATATCAAGAGCAGAAGTAAAATTTCCTCTTAAAAAAAGTAAATAAAAATCAATTGATCAATTGATAGCTATGTCCATGTTGTCTAAATTGAAATGTACTTCTGAATAAATTTTCTCAAAAAATATCTTCATCTGCTACATTGAAGTGGATGTTTTATTGAGCATTCCAATGTATTTTCTTTTCTCTATAAATAATTCTTGATGTCATACATAAAATGACAAACAATCTAAGAAATACAATATAGTTTTGTTTTTAAATTACATATCACATTTACACATTCATATTAATCCATATTATCGGCAATTTGAAGTTATTAATTGACTATGTGCCTTGTTGCCTTATAATATGATATTATTGCAATTTTACAAATATTAATTGATTTAAGTGTGCAAATGTATTAAATGTTATGGATTGGGAAATCAAATATCTTATAGTTCAAAATGTTCAACTCATTCACCTATGACTAAATTCCCATTAATTTAGCATGAATAGTACAATTAGATTTTATTATCATGTAAATTATTCAAATCTCAATTGTGTCATGTTTGTACCAAATGACATGAGATTTGTTGATTCACTAGAATATCAAGAGCAGAAATAAAATTTACCCTTAAAAAAATTAAATAAAAATCAATAAATAACTATGTGCCTCGATGGCTCATATAAGATTATTTTAATTGCAAATAATCCATTGAACAACACAATTTGAAAAACAAAAGTATACACTAGAGAAAAAAATTGTGTTGCAACAAAGTCAATCCAAAAGCAATTATAAACAATAATAAAAATGTATATTAGTGTACTATATTTTAAAAAAATATAAAATTGTACAAATTGATTTGCCAATAACTATGTCCATGTTGTATTGAAAAATTGAAATGTACTTGTGAAGAAATATTTAAAAAAAAATCTTCATCTACTACAATGAAGTTGCTTCTCTATTGAACATTCGAATGTATTCGTGTTTCTCTTTGATACAATGAAGTGTCTTAAGAAAGGGGAATAAAACTTGTATATGCCAAGTATCTTGCTCCTGTCCTGTATACGCCTTTGACAATATATGGTTTGACTGATATCTGACGAACTAAGAACTAGGATTTGATGTATCTATTAGAAATACATTTGATTCTCCATATCTATCTCCATACTGGTACCACACATCGCTCAACCTTTTCTCATAAAATTGTATCGTACACCCTCCTTTGAATTTTGTCTGCAAATAACAATGAGACCTATCCCATGTGAATTGAAATTCCCTGATATCAATGTTTGATTTTTCAAGTACTTGTCGGATGTACTTGCCAGTGACATTCAATGTCCATATTGCAACATCATATTTTTTTATAAATATTTCAATAATTATGAATGAAAAGGCCTAAAAAAATAGCACATGTCACCAAATTCCCAATCTGGTTTTCTTTGAATTTGACAAGTTGGTTCATATCTACTATATGATGAGAACAATACTCATTCCATTTCAAAGATCAACAACGTCTTGCAGCTGATATCAATTCTCATCTGCATTGCAACCACATATACAACATTAACATAACTCCACCTCATTACTTTTAAGAACATCAAAACATTATATTAAAATCATTTTGAAAAATAATCTAATTCCCATTTATTATCACTTATTTTTTAATTTGTATACAAAGGAATTTTACGAGGTAAATGAAAATTAAAAAATATAATTATAGTGGCCCCATTCCAATGACCAAACCAATGGTAGGTTAATATGTACATCAACCTAATAAATTTATTCTATATTTATGGAATAAGTCTTCCATGAACACATCATATAACTAACTTTTGTAAAAAACACGAACTTTACATTTTACCGTTCAAATTTGGGTGTTTGAGAAATCAAGGATATGCTTGAAAGTCTTTGCATTGGGAAGGGGACATTGCAAACCTTGGAAGACTATTTGTATTTTATGTCTTAACATGATTCTCATGTGAAATCCCTAGATTGTTACAACTTGTAAGAATGATTGGGTTCATCTAGTAACATAATTGATAGGGGTAACGAAGGAGAGTGAGAAGTAACACAAA
Source organism: Larix kaempferi (assembly GCA_027924585.1). Taxonomy (NCBI): domain Eukaryota; kingdom Viridiplantae; phylum Streptophyta; class Pinopsida; order Pinales; family Pinaceae; genus Larix; species Larix kaempferi. The sequence continues at coordinate 13,774,086 of BSBM01000469.1, forward strand.
AAAGTAGGAGTGCGAATATGAAGTCGATTACTGCTCAAGAAAAGAAAACAAATGTTACTTTGAAGGCTTCTTAAAATGGGAACTCCATCAAATACATCAAAAATCCAAAGAATATCTTGCTCCAGTAAAACTAGATTGCCAATTAAGAATTCTAAACAATGGAGAATCGAAATCATTATGTAACTTGCAATCCAAAAACCTTTGTGAGGAAACACAAGGAAAATTTATGCAAATTATAAATTGACAAGGATAAGAAACCTGTAATGATAACTCATAATCGGATGCAATTTTTACATTCATTAGAAAATATGACTTGTAGAAATGGTTTTATTCTAGACACCTTGAACTATAATGTGATTTGACTGGAACAAAAAAATATTACTCCATCCATATGAGATACAAGAAGAACTCAGACTTAACATAAAAAAAAATGATGGAATGTGCTCCATATCTTATTAGAGAGCGTAGGAGTTTAAAAGTACCAATCACGAGATATTTATCAAAGAATATTCTAGATATGATAAAAATGAGCCGGCTAATCCAACTACCACACAACTATATGTATTGAATAAATATATCCTTTTTCAATGACAGTTGTTGGATTATCAGTGGGATTATGACATTTCATGCTTGTTGTATTCATTAATGCCTTTGTTCTTATATTTCCCTATAATACAAATTCAAAATTGTTATAAAATGTGACAATTAAATAAATTTAAAAATATAACAAGAGGAAAATGAAGCAAATTATGCACCTGGTATGCTATCTCCTTCTCTTTCTATTTCCATCTCCAGACTTTTTCAACATTGTCCAAAATATATTGATTGTTGTGTTGTTTCCCACAATCATCATTTTCTATTTTACAATCTCCATCAATAGTCAAATTAGTAAATAACTTACCAATTAAGAAAGCTAAACAACATAAAATAAACATAGAAACAACAAAGGAAGTTGATGGATCTTGGGTTTGATAATTGAACAAATAAGAAAATAACAAGAGAAACAACCAAGAAATTTATATACCTGGTAATGCTATCTCCTTCTCCTTCTATTTTGATCTCCGAAATTTTTTCAACATTGTCCAAAATATATTGATTCTTGCGTTGTTTCCCACAATCATCATTTTCTATTTTACATTCTCCATCAATAGTCAAATTAGTAAAAAAATCTTGCCAATTAAGAAATCTAATCAACATAAAATAAAAATAGAAACAACAAAGGAAGTTGATGGATCTTGGGTTTGATTATTGAACAAATAAGAAAATAACAAGATAAACAACCAAGAAATTTATGTACCTAGTAGGATATATTCTTCTCCTTCTATTTCTATTTCCAAACTTTTCTCAACATTGTCCACACTATGTTGATTATTGGTTTGTTTCCCACAATCATCATTTTCCGTTTTACATTATCCATCAATAGTCAATGTAGTAAAAATCTTTACAATTAAGAAATCTAAACAACATAAAATCAAAATATAAACAACAAAGGAAGTGTATTACCTCAATTTTCCAGAAAGTTGGTGGATCTTGTGTTTGTCAGCTGAAAAGATTTGTGAATATCCTGCATGTTCGTCCTTTGTGACTCTATTTGTACAATGCATGCAATTCTTCTTTTATATGTAGAACAATCCTTGATCAAATTTGTCCCCGCATAAAGAGAAATAATCACTTTTGCACCACTACATTGTTGGTGCTTTTCTAATAAATCCATCCAGAAATCAAAATCTCTCTCACTTTCATCAATTGTGTCTTCAAAAGTGTGAGTGTATTTTGAAGCCTCAAATTTCTTTAAGTCTGAATTATAGAAATGTATAGTCAAGACATTATCATGACTATAATAACTTTTTTGGTTTTGATATTCATAAAGGCCAATAGTCATGTTGTAGTTGAACCTGGATTTCTTTATGGCAATTTCCAAAGCCTACTTTACATCATTAAATTACCAAAGTTTTGCAAAGAGAACTATAGTAAAGTCATCCAACTCAATTTTTTTTTCAAAAATCGAAAAAATTCTAGATAATAACCCTTGTGGAATGCTTCTTTTTCCAAATCCAACGTATCTAAAACAACAAGGTCAGTCCATAGATTTGGTTGCAACTGATGAGGAAAAGAGTGCAAAAGTGTTGACAAAAGACCAAGTTCCCCAAAAAGGAAACTGAATTCAAAATTGTTGTCAACTTGTTGTATGCTTGTTGATCCATTTATTATTCTGTCAGGGACACCACATGCTTACTGAAAAAGGGACTCTATTTTTGTATTTCATGTTCTTTTCACAAAAGTAGACCCTACAACAGTTTTGCAAAAGTTGGAAAAAATTATATCATCAATTTCATAATGCTCGATAATATTGAATGCGGTAAGAATCTTATCATTCAATTTCTCATCGTGATTTTGACAATATTCAACCATTGCATCTAAGACTGCTCTATTGGTTTTCAATTTAGAACAATAGTCTTTTAATTTTATTGCATTGGTTGGATAGTTCATTGGAATAGAAAGCCAAATAGTTCCATCCAATAGCTTATCTTCCACAACAGTAATCTCTTCAATGGTTAGTCCTTGAAGGGGGTGAAAAGAAGTTGTTTTTAAACTCTGTAGGGTATTTGTCTTGTACTTTTAAAAATCTGGTTGACTCGGAGAACACTTCAACGTGCCAAGTTGGTAACAATTAAAAACAGTGTCCCATTTATCCCAAATAGCTTGATCAATATATAAGAGAATTTTTTTATCAGCAAAATTTGAAATGGCACAATCGAAGAATGAGCACAACATTTCATCATCAACCTATAAAAAAAAAATATAAACTAATAAGAATTCAATGGATATATGAAAATATTAATTTTTTTTAAAATAGAATAATTTAGTATATACTAATAAGATTTCGTTATAAATATGAAAATATAAACTATATTTCAAAAATAAATAAGTCAATATATACTAATAATATTTCACTATAAATATGAAAATAATAAACCATGAGGTGCAAAGATAATTAAAAGTACATACCTTTTCTTCAGTTGTATTTGAATTTCCAATCCTCCTTTTCTTTAATTTGTCATTTGCAATTAAGAAATTTCTTGTAGAGCGCACATAATCAATGAATGGAGTTTTGAAGAACACCTTATTTGCATAATTTAATTGATAGCAAATGTGAATCACAACACTTGGTTCAATTGATGGATCCAAGAATCGAGCACTACGTTCTTTATACTTTTTCCTTGCCTCCACAGAAACACTATATTTAGGATTTGTTAGAATTTCTTTGGCTACTTGAATGGTGTGTTGGCCATCAACTATCCAAAAGTTGATGTTCTTGGCATTTATATGTCTCGTTAAAAATTTTGACAGGGTTCACTGGTGGATCAGACTCGTTGATATCAAATGGAATCAAAACAACATCAGGCAACAATGTTTGAAATTTCTCTAGGAATGATTTCACTAATAGTTGAACATTGAAATCATCATGTGATCTCAACTTAAAAACTTTGGGGGCTTCTTTATATCTTTCAACATCAACATTTCTTCTAAAAGATGTTGAAAATAAATAACATTCCTTGAAGGATTCATGAATTTCATCACATTGGTCTGCAAGATTGACCGTCTAAGATTCAACTTGACTAGCCTTCTGAAATTCTGCAGTAGGTATGAAATCACTACCTACAATGGTCACTTCCAGGTCTTTTAGATATACCCTCCTCAAAGCAAGTAAAAGTGCATCAAGTTTATCATTTGGTATTTTATTGGGTAATTTTCCTCTTTGATGCAAATAAATAAGGAAGGATGATGTTTTCATGCATTTCACATTACGATATTTTAGAATGTTAGTGATACGTTCTAAAACATCTCCACAATTGGTTAACCCATATTTATCGAAGCTCTCAAAACTATCCAACTTAAACATTGAATCTTTTTATTGTATTTGAGGCATCCTTACTTGAAGCTTCTATCAAATCTGGTCTAAATTTTTTGTATTCCAGTTGGAAAGAAACTAATTTGACTTCATTTTATTTTACAACCTCCACTTGAAAGATAATATCACTCTCACCATCAACATAACAAATAACAATTATTCCCATTATATCTAGATCTTCTCCACCTGTGGATCCAAATAAATACATCTCGAGGTACATATTTGAAGGAGTATCTATCTGAATATACCAGTCTCTCACAAACTCAAATTTATTAGATGTATTAAACCGTCTAATCATTTCAAAAATAGAAGTGGTAATAGATGTTGAAATTGCAATCTAGGTTGAATGCCTTTTTTTTGTTGATGAACCTATCATTTTGTTTCCCTTTGAACTGATCAATTCTGGAAAAAAAAAGAAGTTATTATTAGCATAAATATAAATGAAATTATGTTTACAAATATTATCATATATTTTTCATAAGGACCATTTTGTATAACAATTTCTAAAGGAGAATCAATAACGTATAAAACTACCATACCAGATGGAGGCATTGTTTGTGTATCAGTTTCTTTTCTTTTTTTTCCCAATGCTTTAGTTCGAATTTCAACTGCACCAGTCTCGATGGTATCTGGAAATAATAGTAGAAAACTTTGTCTATAATTTCAAATGGATGGAAAAACACAAAATAACAAACATTATTAAACAACCTGATAATACAAAACAAGGAAGTTAATGTCGTATGCAAGCTTGCAACCCAAAATAATGATATATCAAACTTCATTTAGTCTCAAATTTCATATTAAAATATTCTATAACTATTTGTAAATGAATATAAACTAGATTAAAATGTCATACCAGTAGCACGATACATGACTTGTGTCGTATTTTCATTACCTTTTTTCATTGATACTTTCTTTGCAATCCCACTCACATCATTCCTCTTGGCTTCTAAAATCAATTGTATAAACATATTTCAATAATTTTTTATGAATAAAAAATACATCGATTATAAAATATTATCAAATCCTCTTATAACATTTCATTTCATAAATATAAACAAGATGAAGAAAGTTCTAACCATGGGCAATCTTAGTACAAGAAATACGATTATGTAGTCATTTATAACGAAATATAAACTAATTTTGAAACAACCATACCATATAAAGATGAGTTTCGTGGTGTCTTTTTTGAAGTTTCCTTTTTCTTGGATGACTCCTTTGAAATCTCACTTGCTTGGTACTCCATCATTTTTGAAATTAATAGTTAAAAACTATTACCAAAATTTCAAATTATGGAAGAAAAAATTAGATTTCTAGCTTTGTTTCATATTTGAATAAAAAAATTATTTCTCCAAGCACAAGCTCACAAACACATCACTAACAACAACATTCCACTCGAAAAAAATTGGCATTTTCTAGCTTTCTTCATCCCTAAGCACAAGGTCATTTTAATAACAACATTGCACAGATTGGAATATCTAGCATGTGCTAGATATCCTTCTATCACAACCACATTGCCAACAAACAACATTTAACCATGAAAGGAAGCTAGCACGTGTTATATTTCCTTCAAATAGAACCATAAGGGAATTTCTAGCAACATTGCATAGTGAATGAAAGATAACGTGTGTTAGCTTTCCTTCCAGCACAACCACATTGCACCATGAAGGAAATCATAAGCATAAGGGCATTGCATAGTGCATGTTAGCTGTGCTTCCAGCACAAGCACAAGGGAATTTAGAACAACAAAATTGCATGGTGAATGAAATCTAACACGTGTTAGGTTTCCTACCAATACAAGAACATTGCAATCAAATACATTGCACCAATATGAAGAAAATCTAACACATGTTAGCTTTCCCTGTAGCACAAGTACAAGGTCATTTTTCACAAGAACATTGCATGGTGAATGAAAGCTAACATGTGTTAGCTTCCCTACTGGTACAACCACATTGCACCATGAAAAAAATCTAACTAATGTTAGCTTCCTTATAGCAAAAGCATAAGGGCATTGCATAGTGCATGTTAGATGTACTTCTAGCACAAGCACTAGGGAATTTAGAACAACACATGTTAGGTTTCCTACCATTACAAGAACATTGCAATCAAATACATTGCACCATGAAGGAAATCTAACGCATGTTAGCTTTCCCTCTAGCACAAGCACAAGGGCATTTTTCACAAGAACATTGCATGGTGAATGAAAGCTAACATGTGTTAGATTTCCTACCAATACAAGAACATTGCATGGTGAATGAAAGCTAACATGTGTTAGATTTCCTACCAGTACAACCACATTGCACCATGAAAAAAAATCTAATGATTGTTAGCTTTCCTTATAGCAAAAACATAAGGGCAATGCAAAGTGCATGTTAGATGTGCTTCCAACACAAGCACAAGGGCATTTAGAACAAAAAAATTGCATGGTGAATGAAAGCTAACATGTTTTAGCTTTCCTACCGGTACAACCACATTGCACCGTGACGAAAATCTAATGAATGTTAGCTTTCCTTATAGAAAACACATATGGGCATTGCATAGTGCATGTTAGATGTGCTTCCAGCACAAGCACAAGGGAATTTAGAACAACAAAACTGCATGGTGAATGAAAGCCAACACATGCTAGGTTTCCTACCAGTACAAGAACATTGCAATCAAATACATTGCACCGTGAAAGAAATCTAACACGTGTTATATTTCCCTCTAGCACAAGCATAAGGGCATTTTTCACAAGAACATTACAAGGCAAATGAAATCTAACATGTGTTAGCTTTCCTACCGGTACAACCACATTGCACCATGAAGAAAATTTAATGAATGTTAGCTTTCCTTATAGAAAAAGCATAATGGAAATGCATAGTGCATGTTATATGTGCTTCCAGCACAAGCACAAGGGCATTTAGAAAAAACAAAATTACGTGGTGAATGAAAGCAAACACATGTTAGGTTTCCTACCAGTGCAATAACATTGCAATCGAATACATTGCACCATGAAGGAAATATAATGCATGTTAGTTTTCCCTCTATCACAACCACAAGGGCATTTTTGACAAGAACATTGAATGGTGAATGAAAGCTAACAAGTGTTATCTTTCCTACCAGTACAACTACATTGCACCATGAAGAAAATCTAATGAATGTTAGCTTTCCTTATAGAAAAATCATAAGGGCATTGCATAGTGCATGTTAGATGTGCTTCCAGCACAAGCACAAGGGCATTTAGAACAACAAAACTGCATGTGAATGAAAGCTAACACGTGTTAGGTTTCCTACCAGTACAAGAATATTGAAATCAAATACATTGCACCATGAAGGAAATCTAACGCATGTTAGCTTTCCCTCTAGCGCAAGCACAAGGGCATTTTTCACAAGAACATTGCATGGTGAATGAAAGCTAACATGTGTTAGTTTTCCTACCAGTACAACCACATTGCACCATGAAGAAAATCTAATGAATGTTAGCTTTCCTTATAGCAAAGGAATAAGCGAAATGCATAGTGCATGTTAGATCTGCTTCCAGCACAAGCACGGGGGCATTTAGAACAAAAAAATTGCATGGTGAATGAAAGCTAACACGTGTTAGGTTTCCTAACAGTACAAGAACATTGCAATCAAATGCAGTGCACCCTGAAGGAAATCTAAGGCATGTTACTTTTCCCTTTATCACAAGCACAAGGGAATTTTTCACAACAACATTGCATGGTGAATGAAAACTAACATGTGTTAGCTTTCCTACTGGTACAACCACATGGCACCATGAAGAAAATCTAATGAATGTTAGCTTTCCTTATAGAAAAAGCTTAATGGCAATGCATAGTGCATGTTAAATGTGCTTCTAGCACCAGCACAAGGCATTTAGAACAACACAATTTCATGGTGAATGAAAGCTAACACGTGTTAGGTTTCCTACAAGTACAATAACATTGCAATCAAATACATTGCACCATGAAGGAAATCTAATGCATGTTAGTTTTCCCTCTATCACAAGCACAAGGGCATTTTTCACAAGAACATTGCATGGTGAATGAAAGCTAACATGTGTTAGCTTTCCTACTGGTACAACCACATTGCACCATGATGAAAATCTAATGAATGTTAGCTTTCCTTATAGAAAAATCATAAGGTCATTGCAAAGTGCATGTTAGGTGTGCTTCCAGCACAAGCACAAGGGCATTTAGAACAACAAAACTGCATGGTGAATGAAATCTAACATGTGTTAGGTTTCCTACCAGTACAAGAACATTGCAATCAAATATATTGCACCATGAAGGAAATCGAACGCATGTTATATTTCCCTCTAGCACAAGCACAAGGGAATTTTTTCACAAGAACATCGCATGGTGAATGAAAGCTAACATGTGTTAGCTTTCCTACCAGTACAACCACATTTCAGCATGAAGAAAATCTAATGAATGTTAGCTTTCCTTATAGCAAAGGCATAAGGGAAATGCATAGTGCATGTTAGATGTGCTTCCAGCTCAAGCATGAGGGAATTTAGAACAACAAAATTCCATGGTGAATGAAAGCTAACACATGTTTGGTTTTTTAACAGTACAATTATAGCATTGCAATCAAATACATTGCACCATGAAGGAAATCTAATGCATGTTAGTTTTACCTCTATCACAAGCACAACGGCATTTTTCACAACAACATTGCATGGTGAATGACAGCTAACATGTGTTAGCTTTCCTACCGGTACAACCACATGGAACCATGAAGGAAATCTAATGAATGTTAGCTTTCCTTATAGAAAAATCATAAGGGCGATGCATAGTGCATGTTAGATGTGCTTCTGGCACCACCACAAGGACATTTAGAACAACACAATTTCATAGTGAATGAAAACTAACACATGTTAGGTTTCCTACTAGTATAAGAACATTGCAATCAAATACATTGCACCATGAAGTAAATATAATGGATGTTAGCTTTCCCTCTAGCACAAGAACATTGCATGGTGAATGAAAGATAACATGTGTTAGCTTTCCTACCGACAGCCACATTGCACCATAAGGAAAATATAATGAATGCTAGCTTTCCTTATAGAAAATGCATAAGGGAAATGCATAGTGCATTATAGATGTGCTTCCAGCACAAGCACAAGGGCATTTAGAATAACATCATTGCATGTTGAATGAAAGCTAAAACATGTTAGGTTTCCTACTAGTACAAGAACATTGCAATCAAATACATTGCACCATGAATAAAATATAACACATGTTAGCTTTCCCTCTAGCACAAACACAAGGGAATTCTTCACAAGAACATTGCATGGTGAATGAAATCTAACATGTGTTAGCTTTCCTACCGGTACAACCACATTGCACCATGGTAACATGGAAGGTGGATAATATAATAGAGTAGTTTTAGGCAAGTTTGGCCAAAAATGGACAGAACTAGTTTCCTTTCATCGTTTTTAGTCCCACACAACTTGAGCTTCAACATATTATTTTTTAACTTGGAGACAAATTCCTAGATAATGACAAATCTAATTGGGCATGTTAAGATTTAATATGCTAAGATAGATAACATCAGTATTAAATTCCATTTCACAACAATAGCATATACAGGATCAGTGAAAGAACAACAAGCACAACATAAAGACAAGAGACACAGATTTATCCTGGGAAACCCTCATGGGGTAGAAAACCCAAAAAATATTCCTCAATATAGATGACCAGCAAATACAAAGATGTAATCCCAAAACATGAGCTCCTCCTCCATAGAAGATCTCTCTCTCACCAATGCACTAATCAGAAGTGAGTTTATGTGTGTTAAATGAGGAACACACCTCCTCTATTTATACACAACTCTGACTTGACTTTTACACTAACTAGGTCAGCCCCAACTTAACCACTTAACATAATGTGACAGGGCCGACCCCACTAGGGTGGTCTAATAACCCTTTAACCCACATGACTCATATAGGGCCGACCCACTAGGGAAGTCTAATAACCCAAGTTACCACATTCTCCATGGAGGAGTAAAACATCTCCAGATATACAATAGAGTCTCCATGGAGGAATGAAACATCTCCGGAATAATAAAGTACAAATATAATATTCTTAGAAGTTACAATATTTCAACACTCCCACTTAATGAGAAGGATATTATAACAATATCTGCAGGAGCAAGGATTGATCAACTACATGATACATGATACATCTATAAATCATTGGAAGATTTCTTCATACATCATCAGTAACTCAAACAGTTACTGGAACATCTTCAAGATCTTCAATACTGAGTCTTCATCTTCTGCAGCAATCGAACAGCTACAGTAACATCATCATCTGGATCTCTTGATCAACATCATCAACATATGGATCCTCTCGATCAACAGCATCAACATTTGGATCACTTGATCAACAGCATCAACATTTGGATACTCTAGATCAACAGCATCAACATAGCAGCATACTCTGCAATACACATGATCCAATTATAGGATGATCAATCCCACTCACTTTAGGACATAAGTCCAAGGATGATACAATCCTATCACGTGCATTTTGAACCAACCATTCAGGGATGATGCAGTCCTATCACGTACATTTTGAACCAAATGTTCAAGGATGATGTAGTCCTATCACGTACATTTTGAACCAAATGTTCAGGGATGATGCAATCCTATCATGTACATTTTGAACCAAACATTCAGGGACGATGCAGTCCTATCACGTACATATTGAACCAAACATTCAGGGACGATGCAGTCCCGATCTGCTTACAGGATGATCAATCCTTCTCACTTTAAGACACCTCTCATGTCTAGGGATGATGCAATCCTGATCTACTTACAGGATGATCAATCCTTATAACTTTAAGACACCTCTTATGTCTAGGGACGATGCGATCCCGATCTACTTACAGGATGATCAATTCTTGTCACTTTAAGACACCTCAACATGTCTAGGGATGATGCAATCCTAACCACAGTGCCAAGTCCTTTTTCATACTGCATGTGAACTAGATTAAATATAGGATTTTACCACCTATGAATGATCACCTATTGTTGCACTGAGTAGTCTAGGAGCGAACATTACATCATTATAGAACCTGCGAATGATCACCTGCTGCTACACTAAGCAGTCGAGGAGCGCACATTACATCATTCTAGTCAACCAGAGAGCCAATACTATTTCAACTGGGGTGTGACCTAGATCAGATCTAGCATTTACAACCACAGAGCCAATATTATTTCAACTGGGGTGTGACCTATATCATTTCTAGGATTTACAACCTGTGAATGATCACCTGCTAATCCAGGAGCGAACATTACATCATTACAGGTTTTGTGAATGATCACCTAGTGCTATGTTGAGTAGTCCAGGAGCGCACATTACATCATTCACCAACATCTTTCTCGAAGACAAGATTCTACAAATCAATTCAGGGACTGAAGTCCGGGGATGATACAATCCCTCTCGTCCACTAGGGACCATTCATCGACCTCATCATCGGTATAGGTATCCTCATCGTCAGAACAGGTATCCTCATCATAGATATCATCGATACAAGTATCCACATCATTGATACAAGTATCCACATCATCGATACAAGTATCCTCATCATCGATATAGTATCCACATCATCAATACAAGTATCCTCATCATCGAGACAGTATCCTCATCATCGATGCAGGAAATCTCATCATCAGCGACCATTTCACTACCCCTTTCAAGGAGGGTCCTTCTGAACTACACCAAGCTTGTCTCAGAAATACTCAAACTTTACTCGAGACAGAGGTTTGGTCAGTATATCAACAACTTGTTCGTTAGTTCTCACATACTCGAGCTTGATAGCTCCTTTCTGCAACATATCCCGTATGCAAAATATCAGATCTCTATGTGCTTTGTCATCTTGATACAACTATGTTTGTCACACAGGATCACAGTGGAGTCCATCTCTAAGTCAAACAATCCTGATAACAACTTTCCGAAGCCATATCACTTCACAACTAGCAAAGAAGGTAGCTATATATTCCACTTCAACTGTGTTGAGAGCCACACTAAACTGCTTCCTGCTAAACCATGAGATCATGGTAGATCCCAGACAATAACATCCTCTTGATGTGCTCTTCATGTATGATACACTTCCTTCCCAATCAACATCTGTGTATCCATACAATATGAAGTCATGATATCCAAGATAACATAGATCAAATTATATCATACCCTTTAGGTACCTCATCACATGCTTTGTAGCTATCAAGTGAACACGTCTAGGTTCACAGCAAAGCATATATCTGGCCTGGTATTCGTCAAATACATCCATGACCCAATAATTTGTCTGTACAGAGTCACATCCACTAAATCTGATGAGTCATTAGCTAATAGCTTCAAGTTGGAATCCATGGGAGTGGCCATGGCTTTGCATTCCAACATATCAAATCTTTTCAAGATTTCCACAACATACTTTCCCTGGTTGAGAAATAATCCTTCTGGGCCTTGCCATACTTCCAAACCTAGAAAGTAATGCATCAATCTGAGATCTTTCATCTCAAATTCTGTAGCTAGCTTCTTCTTGCTTTCCATGATCTATATTTCATTTCCTTTCATAAATAGATCATCCATATACAATAATAGTATCACAGGTTCATCATCCATAACCTTAAGGTAAAGGTTAGGATCAGATTTACTTCTGGTAAAGCCCAAGCTTGTCAATAAGCTATCAATTCTTCCTTTGTGACTGAACATCATTCACACTCTACATTTAGTGATATTCTGCATATATATTCATGCCATCTCTCGTTAGATGGTTCTACTGATATGAGCTTCAAGATCATTCAAACTCTGTGGTGAGTTCCTTCTTGTATCCATTTAAGATAAGAATATAATTTGTATATGTAGACACCATATTCAACCTTGTAGCAAAGGTTGAAATCCGCATCACCCATGGTGATCGTTAAGCTCATCAAATGACTATCGATCCTGGGTACCTGTTGAACCCATACAAAGCTTTCTTCAATTGAATCCTGGGAGTTTTCTCGATTTGCACTTCTTCTTCAATTACACCATTAAGAGAATCGTCTATCCACTTGGAACAAACATCTCATCATGATCCTCTTCCTCTTTCTAAGAGAATCTTCTAGCCACGATCCTTTTATAGTATGTTTGATTTGTAAGTTTTCTTGTTGAACATCCATCACTTGTTAGGTGTTCATCATCCTTCTTTTGCAGATCACGGCACATGATATTTCCTACAAATCAAAGTTAATTACATGATTAGTAATACTTCATAATCATCAAATCATGTTTGACATGATAACCTACTATGCATATAGATATGAGTCACATAGTTATGCAACTATCTTGACCAATACTTTGGCACAACACTTTTCCATATCCTGTATGCATACAGTGGCTATCTAGATTCCTTCCATCTCTACCAAAACATACTATCAAGAGCATGCATAGCTCTCAGCATGTCAGCAAAGAGGTTTCATTCTAGACAAGCAACAATGGAATGTTTGTCCAACTTACCTATCATATGCATATTGTTCAATGCTATAAGAATGCTCACACTATGCATGATATATTCTAGGAATACAAATACGCATACAGCTATTACAAGAAATATCATTTACTATTTCAAAGATTCAAATAACAACTCAAATACTTATCTTTTATGTTTGTGTGGTTGCCTCTTGCTTGATCTCTATATGTCTTTGAATTTCTATTCATTATGTACCACTATACATGCTTAAGTGTGCATTAGTGTCATCCTCATTATCTCATACATAATCATACATTCATTAGTATAATCTCAATAATATCAAAACAGTATGTATGGTCGTGATCATTTCATACACAGGTATACTTACCTAAGATCCTAACACAAAGTAGGATTCTAAGTTGATATAGGAAAACATACCTAGATTATCATGCTTGGTTATGTCTTAACATACCCAAACAATATCTTCTTTGTTCTCTTCAATGATTTAGAGACCTTGTGCTAGAACCTGCATATCTCATAGGTTAAGCATAGTAAAACAAAGTCATACATACCTCGTAAGTTGAGCTTCTATGTGGTCAAAGACTATGTATGAGTCTTTGTCTTCATGTTATCATGATCATAGAACTTGATTTGTCTTTCTTGATGTACCTTTCATGTTAGCAGGAAACATTATCCTCATACAACACCACAAGTGCATTAGTACAATCATAAGTGTCATAAACCTAATTAATGAATGTCTTCTATTACTTCACATGCATTCATTTTCAAACAATCATAATTGTACTAACCTCAATAGCATGAAGAGAAATATATTATGAACTTAATCAAGAATCAGATTTCAAAACATACCTATGTCTTCTCAAGTCATACATGTCGAGTAGTCTTCTCTATAAGGGTAAAACCCTAACCATCCAAGGTACATCACTTGTAAAAATCTTATGTATGTTAATGGTGATAGGATGATAGGATATCAGTGCCATTTAAATCTCCTTCATCGCTTCCCTATGACTCTCCCAACTTTGCTAGGGTTTTCTTCTTACTTGGAAACCCCAATCTTCAATCTCCTTCCTCCCACAACATTTTGATGGAGGATCAATATATATGATGAATGGATTCCAAATCCATTATCAAAGCTTCCAATGTTGTATCAGGTGTCTCCAACATTGTATCAGGTCCTTCCAGACCTAAGAACTGAAAACCCTAAGTGAGAGCTTCTTCCTCCTCATCTTAGATTTCCTCCATTTAGCCATTTCATATGGGCCGAATCGTTTCTGGTGCAACTCTGAAATTGTGGATCTACAGCGTCTGAAACTTATTCATGTGGTATCCTGGCCTGTCATATTTCCAACCCCACAAGTATGACCTCAAATGGATTCTCTGAGAGAGAGTTATTCCAAGTGTTGCAACATGACATGTTTATGGTATGAAACAACATAATGAACTTGTACGGAGTGCCACGTGTCACTGGTTCAACTTCAGCATCTGAAAAGAGGACCTATGAAACTAAAGTCCATGCCTTACCTTTAAATTTTTACAAAATTTCATATGGGGATTCCTATCCCGAGATATGACCTTTTTTACTAGGTCACCTATTTATGACTAATATCTAGAAGAGGCAGAAACCCTAACTTGTACAGATCATAAATCACAAATTACAATGAATCTGATGCTTTCCTTCAGACACAAGGTATAGGGGGATGTTATCTATGACCTATAAAGTTTCAGAATCTAAACCTTCACAAAAATGGATTTATAGCGAAAATTCCACGATGACTAGGTTTTTCTATTCAAAACCCTAACTTTCAAATTGTCGCAAGTGAGACAAGTGCCATAAGTGCCATACATTGCCTTCCTTCAGGATAGCTCTGATACCATGTTAATATGTAATATGCTAAGATAGATAACATGAGTATTACATTCCATTTCACAACAATTGCATATACAGGATCACTGAAAGAACAACAAGCACAACATAAACACAAGAGAGACAAATTTATCATGGGAAACCCTCATGGGGTAGAAAACCCAGCAAAGCTTCCTCAATATAGACAACCAGAAAATACAAATATGTAATCTCCAAACATGAGCTCCTCCTCCTCCATAGAAGATCTCTCTTTCACCTATGCGCTAATCAAAAGTGAGTGAATGTTTGTTAAATGAGGAACACACCTCCTCTATTTATACACAACGTCGACTTAACTTTTACACTAACTAGGTCAGCCCCAACTTAACCACTTAACATAATGTGATAGGGCTGACCCCACTAGGGTGGTCTAATGACCCTTTAACCCACATGACTCATACAGGGTTGACCCCACTAGGGAACTCTAATAACCCAAGTTACCACATTCTCCACAGAGGAATAAAACATCTTCGGATATACAATAGAGTCTCCACAGAGGAATGAAACATCTCGGGAATAATAAAGTACAAATATAATATTCTTAGAAGTTACAATATTTCAACAGGGCACAAGCTAAATACCATTCTCTAGATGATGAAATCTCAAATAGTCTTTCTTCCTAAAGAGTATTTACAACATGATCCAAATATCATTGTGTTTTTTTGTAGAACAGTGTGAAAGAAAATGATAGGAGTATAGAGTGACATATCTATTCCACTATGGATTCAAATTCAATTCCCATATCTATTATTTAAAACCATTTTCTCCTTAAAAGAATCATCACCTTCTATTTCTAATTATAGTAATTGAATGATGGTAAGAGGGAAATCTAATCCTTATCCATTGTTGTGGGAATAGAACTGTTGCAGAACATGGTGAAAATGAGGCATTTTTATCTTTATATGAGTCACAACTAGATGCCATTGGAAATTTATAGGATCCTATATGATTTGTGCTAAACCTGACACTTGAAAAATTTGGCCTATGTGGATTTCTTGTTGAATGTATATAAATATTTTGTAACCAAATTTTGGAGCATGGAGGATACAAACACTATGAAGGATTGCTCTAGATTTGGAAGCGATGTTTTAATAACCTCCACATAATTCACATAAGTGAATTGATTCAAAATGAACCTAAGAAGGGAGAGCATGCATAATGATTGAACGTAGTATTCATGGAAGAATCATATAATAGTATCAGACTTCATCTTTGGTTTAGAATGTGTTAGCCTCTGTCAACAACAACCCTTTAATTTTGGTAAAAATGAATGGGTCCCCCCACTTTAAGTCTTCATTAGCATATTCATTAGCAATGACAATGGGCCCAGCCAACCAGGTAATATTTACATCCATGGCTATTTATTTTTTATTTAGGATTTCAACTTTCATTGGTATAATTTCTACAATATGAGCCATTCACTTTTTCGATGGAGATGTCAAGAATGCAGAGTTATGCTATCTTCAGTTATGGATATCCATTGACATCATTTATAATTGTTTCACCTTTTGGATTCCATGACTGAAAGCATGAAATCCAAAAAGATGAATGATAGTTCAATTATTTTGATTTTTGTTAATTCTGCATCAATTTAATGGAATTCTGCAGCTTATTCTCAATCACCAAAATGCTTGTATGGGGGAAATGCTAATCCAAATTTGAGTTTATTGCATTTGGGATGATTATGGATTATGTCCAACTTCATGAATAAATTTGTATTTCTTTCACCTTTAAAATTCAACATGATTTATACACATATTTTAATCTGTTATTACATACTTTTGGGTTATAGTATATATTTGATATCATGAAATATGGGCATTGTTGGGCTTCAATCTACTAATGCAGATCAAACCTTAAATTTATATCAATCTAGGTTGGTAGACTTAGAGGCATATCCAAGGTTAAGGACTCAAAGCTAGACTCGTCTTGGAAATCTAGTTTATCTATGAAAGAAACCTATTAACAAACTAAGTTACTGTGATTTGAAAACACAAAAATTCCCTTACATGAACAGCTTCATTTGATATTTCATATACGCAGCAATTTATATGTTAAAGCAGTTTGAGATAATAAAATCAATTTCAAAGTAATCCTAAATTATCCCAGCATTGAATAAATCCTAACCCTAAAATATGAATTGTAAAACTCTTCCTATTATCCCAGCATTGAATAATCAATTTAAACATTAATTCCCTTTACAGGAAAGCATTCATAATGTGTAATTGGTCTTAATACTCCATCATTGAATAATCAAGTAATGCACAGTAAGGTGAGATCATTCTCCAGCGTATAATCAATGAGATAACTAATCAATAAGAGAACAGAGCTTTATGAAACTGATTGAAAACTAGTTTAACTCGTCTTGCAAATAAGAAAATCGAATTCTATAATAATTAAAACATACCACTGACAGCAATCAAATCATTTGAAGAGATTCAATAGCTCATTGGAAAATAAAAAGGAGTGTGCAGACTCGACAGAGGGGGCCCTCCAATGCCTCGTTCACACACGCAATTGAAGAATCACAGAGCTTTAAATTTCAAATGTATTCACTATAAAATCGATCATAACAGTAATGGAATAACGCAGTCTTAGAACAGTATGCATTTTCAGTCTCAAATCATGATCAACGATCCAATGTTTTATGAAATACTTATACAAATTCTTGAAACTAGAAATTCTATTATCCTGGAAACTAATTAATGGAACATAGTCCTCGAGATCCTCTATCACATCTGTGACAATCAACAAAATCGGAACTGCCCTGCTTTTGTGCTGAGTGGTAGCACAGATGGTCATCTTTGACTGACTTTGACTTGACACCTATGAGAGCCACATCATCTATTCGTTGGAAGTTCATCCATCCTTGGATACTGAGGATCTTTTCTCCATCTTTCATTTCATGCCTAGATGGCCTGCAAGTGCTCAACTTTGGAGACATTATGGGAAGTTAGCACATCCTGCAATCCTGAATAAAAACTTTAGTTTAAATGCTTTAAAAATCTCAAAATTCAATTTGTTAAAAAGAAATGACATTTATACCTTTTAACCAAAGTCTATGGTGAATTAAAAGCTTTATAGATCAGTATGAGGGTTTTATGGAGGAAAATGGAGGATATTTAGATGACAAAAAGAGGTCAAAATGGTGCCCAACATCTCCCCCAAGAGGAAGTTGTTGCATGTCCCCATGCCAAAAATATTTGACCTTGTTTAAAACCAAAATTTTGCTGCTGATCTTCTTGCTTCTAATATCCTACTGAGACGATGCATCTGTTGAAGTTGGAGATGCATAAAGGACCTTCAGTCTCTCATACTTAGCTTTGTAGATCTTCTTTTGCTTATACCATCTGGATGCATTTTTAGAAATGTGTGTCCTCTGAATTCTCAGCTTCCGATTGTCTTTTCTTAATTTCTCATTCTTGAGCTCTAATTCCTTTATTTCCAGTTTCAACCTCTTAATCTCTTTATTGTTCTTGGAAGTTTTCTTCTTTTTCATTGGAAGCTGGACAAAATTGGTGTCTATCCCCAATTCTTCACTCTCTTGTATTGAATCTTCTTTCTTTTCCTCTTCCACAGTGTGTTGCTCTGAGAAAAGAGAAGCTGAGTCTTTTAGTATTTCCTGTCTTGATTGCTTTTCCTTTTCCTTCTCTTGTTGATCTAAGAAGAGATTGATTTTCTTTGTCTGTTTTATCATCACATCAGTTTCTTGGATATCCTGTCCTATCTCACCTGCTAGGTTTTCTTCTTGACTCTCCAAGGTTTGTGTGTGTTCCTCATCTTCTAATGCTGACTGGCTTCGAACTTGCTTATACTTTCTTGGCTTCTTCTGGTAACTGGTGAAAATTTTCTCTTGTTTTTGAAACTGTTTATCTTCTCTCATTACACTCCTAGTTCGTATCCTTCTCTGAGGCTGTTTTGAACTTGCTTCCTTAGAGTTGTCTTCATCATCAGTAATCAACAATACCTCCTTTTTCTCCTTTGGCAGTTTTGAACTTGTTTCCTCAGGGTATGTTATCATCAGCAATTCACCTTCTTTTGAAACCTCTTCATGCAATTCTTCCTGCTCTTCAAATTGACTGTGGATTAAAAATTCTGACCATGTCAAATTTTGCTTTTGTAACTCATGCTTGATGATGATTTTGATGAGTCCACAGTGAAAAAGACTTGTCATTTTGTCTTTTTCACGCCTTTGGATAGCCTTAGCCATCTTAGTTAGACTCTGTAACAGGAAATAGGGCATATTGATCTCACATTCACCTTTCAAATGCTGCAACAGCTTGATGTGGTAAAGGTAAACAATACTGAATCGGCCTTCACAAGTAATAAATTTTTGAATAACATAAACTATTTCATCCCAGGGGTGAACCAGCCAGCTCCTTGGTATACCTTTCTTCCAGTTCACTAACCCTGCTCTTGATCTGCACAAAAATGTTGTCCATGCTTTCTCTTTGAATTGTTTGGTTTTGAAAAATCTTTTTCCTTGTTGTGGCAGGCCAATTATTTGTGCCAAGATGTCTTCAGATAGTCTGAAGTGCAAGTTTCCCACGATAACCCTTTCTCCATCAAATGCTTCAGCAAAAGCTAGACTAGCATGCTCATTATGCCCATCAAATTATTCAAAGAAAGTTACCCACTGCTTCTTTTAAAAAATCTCCATGCAATTCTTGTGAATATCAATGGGGTTGAATTTTGCTGGTTCTAGTCTAGATGACATTTTAAACTTCGATAGGGAAGAGAACAGGAAACTTCTACCTTTCGATTTTCAACTCTGAGTTTGTTTTTCTTATCGAAAAGAATGATGCTATGAAAATGGAGAATTTCTATTGGTCTTTGCAGAGTCTTTTAGCAGAGAAAGGGTTTAAGTTTTACCTCCTTTCTGGTGTAACTGTCTGCACACTTCTTCTTGTGCGATTTCCACAGTAGTTGGCGTTTGCGCCCTTCCTGTAATCCACGGCCTCTTCCTACTAAAAGCTATCACCCACAGCACTCGATTTTTGCAGAGAAAAATGAGTTGGATTTGGTTCAAAAGAATGACCAAATCACACTACATGACTTTCCCAATTCATAATACAAAACTTAGGCATGTTTGTATGCTATCGTGGGGCATATAACCACATTTTTTTTCATCATTTCATAAACATGCCACTTTCCATCCAATGATTTGCTCAGAAAGAAATGAAAGGTAAGGTTTGGATGTTTATAACATGTTCAAATTCCTTTGTATGCCCTAATGAAGGAATTTTCATTTAACTAAAATGGGCTCTTTTCTTTTTGAAAATTCACACGGCCGACTATATTCTATGTGTATGCTAGCTTAATGCTTGATGCACCAATGTATATACATATAAAACATTGGGAATTTCATGTTTTAAACATTACACTTTCTGCTGAGAAGGATTCCTTGCCTGTAGAATGCAGTATATATTTTGGCCATTTTTTTAAAATTTGCTCTTTAGGTTTGATTTTGACCACCATCTTGACCCCTAGGGTAGGATAATGGAAAGTAAATGAAATGCTGGAAGAGACTGTGAGAATAATGGAATAGGCAGGCAAACTTATAAGGGTTGGTAAATATGCCATACTTGAAACAAAGAATCATGCAACTTTTAAAACACAAAAACTAAAATTCTTACAGACTTAGCTTGATATTCCTGTATGCTTGATATTCCTGTATGAGGAGCTTGCTGCCTGATGTAGCTGGTTTGCATGTACTTCTGATTCATTTCTGTCCTTCGGATGCCTTCTGTCTTCCATCTCAGATTCCTTTGGCTTTGCTGGAAGTCAAGTCCAACTGTAGGTATCTTCTGTCTTACTGGAAGTCAGGTCCCTCTGCATTGCTAGAAATCACTGTATTGCTGGAAACCAGGTCCCTTCTGCATATGAAAAAAAAAACTTGGAGGGTTCCAGAAAGCATAGAAATACTTATCCCCCTCACAAGCCTACTTATTGACTTGTCCTCAAGTCAATCAAGAACTGGATTATTTGAAAAGAAAACTATGTAAAAGAAATGAAATATTTTTATAAATTTTCAATGGCCAAGCGAACCTAGTTTTCCATGGAAAATTCAAGTTTATGTTGTGCCAGTGACCTGGTTTTCACAACTAAACCTCCTTTTATATATATATATATATATTTTTCTGTTTTTATTTTCTTTTTCTTTTCTTTTTTTTTATTTGGCAATATCAGAGCAGCTAAGAAGTAATGGAAGGAGAAACACTGATGTGTCTATCCAGCACCTCCATTTCCTGTTGCTGTGAAATTTGTTGTATAAAATCTTCCTTATTGATAGGCTTGGTATACAGTTTGAGCCGATGGACATTGACCACAAATGTACATGCTGCATCATCGATTGTTTGAAGTTTGACTAAGCCATTGTCATGTACCTCAGCAATTTCATATGGACCAAGCCAGTGAGTTGTGAATTTGGCTTTGAAGTCTTTGAACTTTGAGTCAAACAGTAGTGCCCAGTCATCGATGTGAAATTGTTTCTTTTTAATAAACTTGTCATGCCATTGAGCTCTCTGTTGTTGAATCAAAGTATTGTGTTCTATGGAAGCCTGTCTCATTTCATCGAGTTGATTCAATTGAAGTATTCTTTCTTGCTGAGCTTCTGAAAGATCCATGCCCAAATCTGCTGCTAACTTGAAAGTATGAACTTGAAAATCTATAGGAAGGAGGACTTGCTTACCATAAACAAGTTGATAAGGAGAAAAACCAGTACTGTTTTTCCAAGTGATCCGGTATGCCCATAAAGCTTCAGTAAGCTTAGTTGACCAATCCTTCTGATGCATCTGGACAGTTTTGGTAATGATGCCTTCTAAAGTCTTGTTTGTAAATTCCACTTGGCCATTTGCTTGTGGATGGTAAGGGGTAGACTTTCTATGCTTAATATTATACTTTTCTGCTATATCCTGCACTAGTTTAGAAGTAAACTAGGCACCCTGATCAGTTACAATCTCTCTAGGCACCCCAAATCTGACAAATATCTCCTCAAAAAGAAAGTTTACCACAGTCTGTTCGGTGGCTCTTGGCAATGGTTTGGCCTCTACCCACTTAGTAACATAGTCTGTGCAGACCAAAATGTACTTCTTTCCATGTGATGGTGGATGAATTGGACCAATGAAGTCAAGGCCCACTTTTCAAATGGTTCAATGAGAATTTGTCATTGGAGTGGCATTTCATCAGACCGGACTGGTCGTCCCATTCGTTGACAAGTATCACAACTTCTAACATACCTCTTAGCATCTTTGAAAATGGAAGGCCAATAATACCCCAAATTGAGTATCTTGTATGTTGTCCTTTTGTCTGCAAAATGGCCACCACACGGTTCATCATGACAGGCCTTTAAAATATCTAACACTTCATCCTGTCGGACACATCTTCTTATGATTAAATCATATCCTATGTAAAAGAGATCACCATTAACCCATATATGCCTAGCACTTTTTTTAATAATCTTCTTTTTTTCTTTAGATGTCATAGATGGTGGTAGCTGGCTTGATGATAAGTAATTGGCAATATCAGCATACCAAGGAGTGATAACAAAAATTGCAAATAGGTGTTCATCAGGAAAACTATCTAAAACAGGAACAACCTCACCAGTATTGTGTAAGCGAGACAGGAAATCTGCCACTTGATTTTCTCGTCCAGGCTGATCTAAAACAGTGATATTGAACTCCTGCATTAATAACAGCCACTTAGTAATCCGACCATTAGTGATGGACTTATTCATTAAATATCGTAAGGATGAATGATCTGTATGGACAAAAATCTCGTAGCCATTTATGTAATGACGGAATTTGTTTACAGCATGAACCACTGCCAACATCTCTTTTTCAGTGGATGTATAATTCAACTCTGCAGGTGTCATATTTTTACTAATAAAATAGATAGCATAAGTCAAAGTATGTTTTTTCTGGCCCAATGAAGCCCCTATTGCAATAGCAGAGGCATCAGTTGAAATATGGAAAGGCAATGTCCAATTTGGTCCCCTTAAAATGGGAGCAGTTGAGAGTTTCTCTTTAAGTGTCTGAAATGCAGATTGACAGTCAGTATCCCAATTAAAATTCACATCCTTTGAAAGCAATTTAAACAATGGCAGAGCTATCTTACAAAAATTTGCAATAAATCTACGATAATAGCCTGCATACCCTAAAAAGCTTCTTACATATGTTTGAGTTGTTGGTTCAGATAAATTTTTAATTACTTGAATTTTAGCAGGATCTACTTTTATTCCAAATGAAGAAATGTGATGCCCTAAAACTATCCCTTCAGTCATCATCA
Source organism: Larix kaempferi (assembly GCA_027924585.1). Lineage (NCBI taxonomy): Eukaryota > Viridiplantae > Streptophyta > Pinopsida > Pinales > Pinaceae > Larix > Larix kaempferi. The sequence continues at coordinate 13,797,650 of BSBM01000469.1, forward strand.
TAAAACACTTTTCGTTACTAAGGGAAAGGTTTGAGTCAACACACCTTTTCAGAATTTTCTCCAAGTTTGCTAAGGAATATTCAAAGGTATGTCCATATACAGAAAAATCATCCATGTAAACTTCAACACACTCATGAATTAGATCTGCAAAGATGGCCAAGACAGCCCTTTGAAAGGTAGATGGGGCATTACATAAGCCAAAAGGTAAAACTTTGTAGGCATATGTGCCCCAAGGACATGTAAAGGTGGTTTTGTCTTGGTCTTCGTTTGCAATACTAATTTTATTATAACCACTGAAACCATCTAAAAATGAAAAATATTCTTTTCCAGCTAAGGTATCCAGCACTTGAACAATGAAAGGCAATGGGAAATAATCTTTTAATGTTTCCTTATTCAACTCCCTGTAATCTACACATATGCGCCATTTACCATTTTTTTAGGAACAACAACCAAGGGTGAGACCCATTGGCTATCTAAGATGGGGTAAATAAATCCCACTTTTAACAACTTTTGCAACTCTTCCTTGACTATTTCTTTTAGTATAGGGTTCATTCTGTGTTGCGGTTGTCTAAGAGGTCTGATTTTATCATCTATGTAAATGTGGTGAGTGCATGTCTCAGGATGAATATCTAGCATATCAGTGTACTCCCAAGCAAATGCATGGGAATGTTTATTCAGCAAAGTAATCAACTGTTCTTCCTGTGATGTAGTAAGATGTGCACTTATTTTCAAATTTTTGCCTGGACTGATTTCAATTGTTTTATTGTGAATATCTGTGATTGAATGAACATTAAAAACATCATGAAGTGCTAATGCTAGGGAATGTACCGTGCAATTTTCTTGAAAATTATAACCCAAAACTTGATCTGCTACAGCGTATTCCATATCTCTTAATTCTGCAGAAATATCAGGTTCAGCAATGAAATAATCCAGCATATCTTCGTGGTTTTCTTCCTGAAAATCAAAAAACTGATTGATACTCAGGACATGCTGAATCACTTCTTCTTCTTGTTCTTTGGTTTCATTAATCCATGACAGCTGATCTAATGTAGAAGGTCTTTGGGCAGAAGGGTAAAGTGCAATCTGTTTTCTCTCTGTCCCATGTGAAATGAGCATACTTCCTGACCTACATCCTATGAAAGCATCCGTTGTTTCCAGCCAGGGTCAGTCAAGGATCAATGGGTGACCTCCTAGGTTAGACTTTGGCTGTAGCACTATAAAATAAACAGGATACTCCTAGGAGTCTAAAGAAACAATGATATCTTCTAAGACTCCTTCTGGTGTAATTTTAGACCTATCAGCTAATTCCAATACTGTTGTGGTGGGTCTGAGATTTGTCAAGTGAAGGTAATTCATTATCTCTAGTGTCATGACATTAATGGCAGCACCTAAATCGATCAATGTTTTTGGGATTGAAAAGTTATTAATAGTAATTGTAACCATTGGAATTCCAGGATCTACATACTTTTCAATGAAAACAGTGTTAGACATTAATCCTGCTAGATTTCCTACCACATGAATTTTTGATGGATCCTTCATTCTTTTATTAAGACATAGTTCCTTAACTACTTTAGTGTAAATTGGAATATCTTTTATAGCCTGCAGTAGAGGAATTTTGACATATACATTTGTTAACTCATTCAAAACATCAAAATCAGGTAAGGAAATCGAAGGTTTTTCTTTGACTAACCTTTTAGGAAAAGGAGGTGTATAAGATACTGTTGTTTTCCCTTTTTGATTGTGATTTTCTGACTGATATTTTTCTTTATTTAATTTTTTTGGAGTTTTGTCATTTTCTGGTTTTTCTTCTAAGATAACAGGAGATTCTTTTTGTAAGGGTTTTCCAGATCTTAAATTGATATTTTGCAGTGGGAGGATTAAGTAGGGAAGCGCCATTCCATCATCAACATTATACATGGGTCTGTCTGTTTTATTATTTGGATTTGGAATTGGCTGAGTTGGTAGTTGTGTAGGACGAGGTGGAGGCTGATTGGATGGCAATTGAAGCTGTTGAGGTGGTGTACCCAATTGAGGAGCCATGTTGTTGGGTTGTTGAAAAGATGGAACTTGAAAAGATGGGGCTTGGACTTGATTCTGCTGATATTGGGGATAGGCAGAAGGTTGTTGATAGGGTTGCAAATAAGCTTGCTGATATGTCTGGTTACTATGGGCATACCCTCTCCAATTTGGAGCAGATTGAGCTAATGGAGGAGACCAAGTTTGCCAAGGCATGGGTGCATTCCATGAATTCTGAATAGGAGTTTGATAATTTGTATGAAATTGCTGCATAGGATCTTGAGACATACCTGAAAATCGTGGCTGCCAAGGTCTCCGTTGTCCCATAAAGTAGAGAGACTCCATGCTATGATTTTCCTCCATTCGAGCTGCCTGCAATTCTTTCAATCTAGGGCAGTCATCATTTTTGTGATTAAAAGTGCATAAGCCACAAATTTCAACAGTATTTAAAGGACATTCTCTAAGTGGGTGTTTCTTTCTACATTTAGGACAAAAAATAGACAAAGCTTGATCTTGTTGGTCCTGTTGTTCTTGCCTCTTCTTGGTTTTTGTTGCTTCGACTTGTGTGCCCAAGGTACTCAATAAATCAGTCTTGAAATCTTCTAGCAGATTTCCAAGCTCAGCTTTAGAAATACCACTGTTTGCAGATTTAGTTGCTTTGGTATTGATATCCCTTTTTCCAGTTCAAGCCTTTCCTCTTGAATATTTCTGACATAAATCTTGTATCTCATCAAAGGGAAGGTAAGAGATGTCACATTTTCCCATAACATTCAAAATATCCAAATACTCTTCTCTTATTCCTTTCAAGAATATTGTTCTAATCATTTTAGGTGTTAAAGAATTGTATTTAGATTTCTGTAAGTTGTATGAGAATCTTTCCAAATACTCCTCCAAACTCTCATCTTCTGTTGAGTCATTCTAAAAATGTCATCTTTCAGACCCTTTGATCTACAATATGCCTGATATTTTCGAAGAAAGATCTTCCTCATTTCATCCCAGCTAGTGATAGAATGTTCTCCTAAACCCATGAACCATTTCAAGGCAGCTACTTTAAGAGTAGCAGGGAAAAGACGAAGCTTATGGGTGTCATCAGTGTATCCATAAGTTTGACATAAGATATCAAACTCGAATAGGAAAGAGTCAGGATCTTCAGAGGTCATGCCATAGAAGTTTGGTAAGACAGATGGTGGAATATTCTTCATTTTTACCTCTTCTCCTAGGATAATGCTAGTGTCCAAGATAGGAAATTTAAAGGTGTCTTCCTGATCTTCTGATGTTCTTTCATCCCTCTCATGTCTTCTCTCTTCTTCCCTTCTCTCTTCTTCCCTTCTCTCTTGTATGCGTTTGTTTTCTATTTCAAACATCCTCTCATACTCCCTTCTCTATTCTGCAGTTGGCCCTTTTGATGTTTCTTCCTCATCCATTTTAAAAGTACCCACTGTTGTTATGAATCCTTTTGGAAAAGAAGGTCCTGCTACTTCTATTTTTGGGGGGTTTTGTATAAATCTTCCTTTCTCGTCTCTTTGTCTTGACATAAAACTAAAATCTACTCTATGTTTTTTTTAGGAAATTTTGCTTTTATCTGAGAACTAAAGTTCCTAGGCCTGCTTCTACAATGCCTCCACGGCAACGGCGCCAAAATGTTGGGCTTCAATCTACTAATGCAGATCAAACCTTAAATTTATATCAATCCGGGTTGGTAGACTTAGCGGCATATCCAAGTTTAAGGACTCAAAGCTAGACTCGTCTTGGAAATCTAGTTTATCTATGAAAGAAACCTATTAACAAACTAAGTTATTGTGATTTGAAAACACAGAAATTCCCTTACAGGAACAGCTTCATTTGATATTTCATATACGCAGCAATTTATATGTTAAAGCAGTTTGAGATAATAAAATCAATTTCAAAGTAATCCTAAATTATCCCAGCATTGAATAAATCCTAACCCTAAAATATGAATTGTAAAACTCTACCTATTATCCCAGCATTGAATAAGCAATTTAAACATTAATTCCTTTTACAGGAAAACATTCATAATGTGTAATTGGTCTTAATACTCCATCATTGGATAATCAAGTAATGCACATTAAGGTGAGATCATTCTCCAGCGTATAATCAATGAGATAACTAATCAATAAGAGAACAGATCTTTATGAAACTGATTGAAAACTAGTTTAACTCGTCTTGCAAATAAGAAAATCGAATTCTACAGTAATTAAAACATACCATTGACAGCAATCAAATCGTTTGAAGAGATTCAATAGCTCCCTGGAAAATAAAAAGGAGTGTGCAGACTCGACATAGGGGGCCCTACAATGCCTCGTTCACACACGCAATTGAAGAATCACAGAGCTTTAAATTTCAAATGTATTCACTATAAAATCGATCATAACAGTAATGGAATAACGCAGTCTTAGAACAGTATGCGTTTTCAGTCTCAAATCGTGATCAACGATCCAATGTTTTATGAAATACTTATACAAATTCTTGAAACTAGAAATGCTATTATCCTGGAAACTAATTAATGGAACATAGTCCTCGAGATCCTCTATCACATCCGTGACAATCAACAAAATCGGAACTGCCCTGCTTTTGTGTTGAGTGGTAGCACAGATGGTCATCTTTGACCGACTTTGACTTGACACCTATGAGAGCCACATCATCTATTCATTGGAAGTTCATCCATCCTTGGATACTGAGGATCTTTTCTCCATCTTTCAGTTCATGCCTAGCTGGCCTGCAAGTGCTCAACTTTGGAGACATTACGAGATGTTAGCACATCTTGTAATCCTGAATAAAAACCTTAGTTTAAATGCTTTAAAAATCTCAAAATTCAATTTGTTAAAAAGCAATGACATTTATACCTTTTAACCAAAGTCTGTGGTAAATTAAAAGCTTTATAGATCAGTATGAGGGTTTTATGGAGGAAAATGGAGGATATTTAGATGACAAAAAGAGGTCAAAATGGTGCCCAATAGGCATGTGTATGAGATCATTGATAATTTACCAACATTGTTTGAGAAAGACTATGGTCTATGTTAACAATTGATTTTTGTTCCTAGGTCCCTAAGCACCATTTATATTATATCATTTCATTTTCTTTAATATTTTTTATTGGATTGTTACCAAGGGTATTCAATGATTGACCCCTTAATTAAATTGTGATTCAATATGCCTATTATGAACATAACTTGACCCAAACTCTTGATAATTTGTCGCTTCTACTCTATGCATAGACGTGGAATGGCAAGCCTCAATTGCCTTATAATTCAACATGAGTTAAAGGGTTGATTTTCCAATTGATTTGGTAATCCCATATTTCAAAACCCTGTTTTGTTCATTTAATTACTTAATTTCTCCATTATTTCTATTTGATGCCATTACTTTTCAAACCCTAGTGATTGTCATTTCGTAAATGAAATGAATAACCTCAAATCATTCTTTGGGATGATGTGTACTTTCTCTTCAGATTCTTGCATTCCACTTGTTTTTAGAACCCATGTCTCCTCTCCACCTTAGCAAATGCTCTCATTATAGCTCCCTGATGTGGCATACTCAATGGTGATCCGTATGCGCAATGACATGTCGTGACCATAAAATCTCGTCTTCCTAAACGACACATATCCCTCTCATGCACATATTATTAATGCAGCACTTACAGTTTATGTACCTTGTGAGTTTTTACTTGGCACGCCCGATCTTAATACTTCTTGAAAAACTGACAAGCCAAGGCGTTGAGGCCCATACCTTCTGGATGTTTCTTGTCGGAGGGTTTTTACAATGCATTCACCCATCAAAATTATAGTTCACTCTTGGTCTTGTTCTGGTTTTTTTTTTTGCTAAAATCCTAAGTTCTGGAATCCTATGTCGCCTATTCTGGTTCACTCTCGGTCTTGTTCTAGTTTTCCTTGGCTGAAATCCTAAGTTATGGAATCCTATGTCGCCCATTGTGGTCATGGGGAAACTTTGCAGAATTGAACTTGACAATGAAATTGTTGTTGATTCGGATTCCGAAGTTCTCAAGGGTTTTGAAAGAGACGGGTGGCTATAATTCATCAAGAAATTTTGTGGCTATAGTAGAGAAGTCACAATAGCCTTCACTAAATCGTTTGATGGAAATAAGGTTGTGGTCGGGGATGTAGAATTCCATATTTATGTGGACTTCATCGTTGCATCCACAGGTCTGTCAAATGAGGGTGAGAAACGGGTCAAGCATGCGTAGCTCAAGAATGTGCCATGGAAGCAACTATTAGCTAAGCCCGTCGATCCTAAGGAATATACTAAAGGTATGACTTTTACCTTTTTCAAACCTAAATGGAGGAAGATGTTAAAACATATATGTTATGTTATCACCTATGACGGTCAATATGTTAGATTTTCAGAATTTACTTTAATCTGATCTAGGATCTTAACTAAGAGAACAACATGTACAGCATATCTACAGCATATCAATCATGGAGACAATAATGCAAGCACACAAGAGACACAAAGATTTACTTGGGGAAAACCATAAAGGTGAAAAACCCCAATAACTTCCTCAGAGATAGATAGAGCAATGATACAACCAACCAAGAGAGATAGCCATAACCTAGCAGCAGATCCTCCTCCTCCATAAGTGCGCCACTTCTCCTTTAGTGCATGTGTGAGAAGTGAGTGAGTAAATAGAGTGCCTCCCGCACTCTATTTATACTTGACTTGACTTGCCTTTTTACCTAACTCATGTAGGCTCGAACTTTACCACATAACATAATGCTGAGTGGGCCGACCCCCAATAGGGTGGTCTAATAACCCTTTGACCCACATGGCCGACCCCCAATAGGGTGGTCTAATAACCCTTTGTCCCACATGACTTATACAGGGCCGACCCCAAACAAGGTGGTCTAATAACCCATCAAGTATAAGTTACGACACTTACAATATAAATGACGACACTTCCTTATAGAGGAATAATACCATCTCTATAGGAATACAATATACATATATGTGAAATACATTCCGAAGTTACATATACATCAACACAATATAGTAATGTTTTGAGGTATCATGTTAGGATTCTCATGTCCACATTGGGGTTTCAGTTGAAGTTACCTTATTTCTTGCTGCTTAGCCTCAAAGATATGGCATTGCGCTATCATGGAACATTTAAGGAATCCGACTAGGTTTTATGTCATTTCTTCCTAATTAGAATCCTCGTTGAGTTCCATCTTATGCAATTGGGCCAAACATGGCTTGTATTTTTAGAAAGAAATGGGTTCGATAGGGTGAAATCGGAATAGTTATCACCAGCCTCAGATGTTGAATGTCCTTCCCATCTAGATATGGATCAAACTTCTATCCCCTAAACTCAAATATCCTTTCCTGTGGATACCACTCTTGACCACCCTAATCAAAGATCATCTTTCCATGAGGAATCAGTCTCATTTGAGCCAGCGACACAAAATCAAGTTCACTCAGAGTGATGTGTCCAAGGGGATGTTTAGACACTACGCAGTGAAGAGGTTTCCTGATGCCAGGATAAATGCTTGAGTGAAAATATCACCAAGATTAAACCCACATTTATTGTACAGTTGACGGATTCAATGCCTCTATCACCAAATTGCAATCAATTCATAGGTTTAGTTGTTAAAACACACTGTGAGTCTCATGTCTATAATGAGTCCCTAGATCATATCTTTTATTCTGTTTTAGAAAGGACTGGGGTTGTTCATTTTTTGAATGATTTGAATAAATTAAAAGATTTGGTTCAAACGGATGTTCCTAATATTAGCAATGTGAATGCAATTGCTTATACTTTTCAAAATTTTGTTGCAGGTTTACAAAACAACGTTTCTAGTACTATAGTGAAAAGTGATTTTGCACAGGGGATGGTTAAAAATGACCAGATTGATGATCACAAGTCTCCAGGAAAAATCGATGTTCCATCAATAAAAAATCTACAACTTAGCAAGACGGATGACAGGCTTGTAAATAATGCAAAATCCAAAAGACAATCTTGTCTTCTCTCTCTCTAGGCTAGGTATAGAAAGGAAAAATAAAACAAGCAGAGAGGTCAACTAGAATCGATTCTAGTCATTGACATACCAGATCAGGATGAATCCAAACCTAATGTAGATCCGCAAAAGAGGGAGAACGAGGTAGTGACAGAATCTGATAAGGTCACTCCAAAATGTGAAAAAAGAGTTGAGAATAGTTCTGATGTAGTTGTACAGAAAGTTAAAAAACAAGAACAACAGAATTCTCAATATAATTTCATGAGTAATCCTCCCCCATGTACAGAGTCTCAGCCTTCTGGTTCTGGTATAGATGTAACTCTTCAGAAACTTAATGAAGAATCAAATGTTTCAGACAGACAACAACAAGCAGCAACTATGGATATGGCTGAAAAACAAGGTTGTACTGCTAATTGTAGGAATTTGGTAGATTATTATCAGGCTACCATGTATCCAATGGTACAACAAATTATAGATCTTAAAGGTAGAATTGGAGATCTCAAAACAGAGAAAAGATTTCCTAATGAACAACACCAGTACGAGGTGTGTGAGCTTAAGAATAGGCTCAAAAATTCTTCTGGTAATGCAGTTATTAATACAACAAGCGTAAATATCTTTGTCAACCCCAATTCCAGTGATTTTGTGAAGAAATAATAGAATCATTTTTTATTTTTGTCCCTGTATATGTAGCTACTTATATATATATTGTGTAAAGGTAAGTTTTAGGTTGATTTAAATTAATGAGCCTTATTTTAATTATTCATTGGTGTCTAGCTCTTTAATAAGAAGCAGCTGCATAATCAGAGATTTTGCAACCACTTCATGTTATATTATTTTTTATTTTCTTTTTCATATTTTTACTTATTCATATTTTTTCTTTTTCTCTATCTCAGATATGTGGATCGGGGATGTATATTTTGGGAAAATTATATCAATATCATATACCAGGCACTAATGCAACATACGTGGCTCGAATAGTAAGCCCCTTGGGACTCAACAGATCTACTGGAACTATTTTCCTTAAAACCATAAGGGTGCAAGAATATAAATTTAAGTTAGTTTTGATTGTAATACGTAATTTAGGATAAACCTTGAATAATATTCCTAAATTAATAGCTTAAGATCCTCATTTCTTGAGGTTTCAATGATGAGATACTAGGAAAAGTATTTTGTTTATATAATGGGATATGGTTTGTTTATATACTGGGATATGAGTACAAGGAAGATGATATCGTTTCTCTTTTTCTTAAAATTGTTGTCGACTAATTTCAAGAAATATTAACACGAATGTTTCATGCATTGATGTTTCAAATTTGTTTGGATCTGAATGTCTTCTCTTACAGGTAAATTTTGTAATATTAATGTCGTCGGTTGTTTTTAATTTTCTCATTTTATAACAGAAGATCGTGACTCGGATTCCTCTACTTCTGTTTATAAAGTGGTACCTGTGTTTTATATTTGAATTGTCATTCAGATGTAAAGCATGTATATTCATTTAGATGTTTACATCAGTTCATTATCATCCATTATCATTAGCTAGACGCATATTATGCATATTAAATTCTCCATTCAACTGTTTAAAATCCCCCGAGTTAAAAATTAAAAGGAAACAAAACTATCCAGAAAGAAAAAATGGAAAAAATCTAAAACAAACTTTAATCTCAGAAAGAACCTTAGAAAATGCTTCTATAAGGATATTGTGCAACCAGTCAACTAGTCAATGTTTTGTGAGATATGAAGAAAGTACCTGTGTTCATTGTTGAATGGAATCGAAACCTTATAGGAGGTTTATTAAATCCACCTCGTTCTGATAGAAAGAAGTCCTGGAAGACGAAAAAAATCCCAAATTAAAACCTCGCTCTTCTCTTCTCGCATGTGTGCTCTTTGGAGACTATGACTAACCAAACACACACACACACACACACACACACACATCTTGTTTCGGTAGAAGAAAAATGCCTAGATCAACTCAAGAAGTCCTAGAAGACAAAAAAAATCCCAAATTAAAACCTCGCTCTGCTCTTCTCGCATGTGTGCTCTTTGGAGACTATGACTAACCAAACACACACGCACAACTTGTTTCGGAAGACGAAAAATGCCCAGATCAACTCCCTACAATGTGTACTCTTGGGATATTGTTTGGGCCTAGATCAACACCTCACGCTGCGTGTTCTTTGGATATTGTTACCAAACAAAAACAGTTTTCCTGCTCGATCTAGCAACTGAAAATCAGCCCATATCAATGTTTGAAATTGGTAATAAGGAGCCCCATATCAGTGTTTTCCAGTGTTTGAAATTGGCAACAAGGATTTTTTGTTTGCTTTTTTTTTTAATTTTCTTTTTGGTTTTTTTGAAAAAAGCATTTCTTCATTTGTGTATTTTTTTTGTTTTTAATTAATTCCTTTAATTGATTAATTGATTCATTTCTAGTCTAACAATAAAAAAAAATTTGTTTTTTTTAATTCCTTTTGTTTGTTTTAATTCCTTTTGTTTTTTTTAATTCCTTTAATTGATTAATTGATTCATTTATATATAGTCTAACAGTATAAATTTCACATCAAGGCTATGTACTAGGTTTAAATGGTTTAAATGTTCCAACAATATTATAGCGTAGATGTAACTAGGTTTAAATGGTTTAAATGTTCCAACAATATTATATCATATATGTAACTAGGTTTAAATGGTTTAAATGTTCCAACAATATTATAGCGTAGATGTTGGAATACATCATGGAATTTTCTAACAAACTAGCCTAGTTCTTGGAATACATCGTGGAATTTTCTAACAAATATAACATAGATAAAACATACTTTGAGGAATGTACAAGAAGGATGGAATATTTAATACCATTGTGGTTTAAGATATTGTTTGTAGAGAAAGAAATAATGAATATTTCACCGCACCCAATCAAAGTGTAAACTTCACATGATGGGGGAGCCAATGGAATTAAGGGAGGGGTAATTAATTAAAAATTTAAAATATGTAGCCAAAGAAACATAATAAAGTTGAGGCAGAGAGATGGAAAAGAAGAAATTTATGGAGATAAGTGATCTGTAAAATCCAACTAGGTGACTTGAGAATGAGGGGAGAAGTCATATTAAATGATGGTAGAGTAAATTATGAAGAAAGAATAAGAACCATAGAGACTACCATGGTGAGAAACAAAGAAGAGGGGGGGGTATAAGGAGGAGTGGTTGAGGGATTCCATATGAGGGAGGTATAAGGAGGAGGAGAGGAATTCCATATGAGTGTGTTAGAATATAGATGGAAAATGATAGACTCGAAGTAGGGCATGTCTGGTCACAATGGCAAGATCATGAGAAAAGTGATAATTCATAGGATGAAAGTAATGTTAGCCTAGATAGTGATTATGCCTCCAGTTAGGGTATGAGTGATTCGACATAGAGCGAGGACACTTGGGCTATGGAAAATTTGTTAGCCAAGATGAAAATTGAGTAATTTTCTAGATATGTTGAGGATACTACAAGAGAAATGTGGTTGGAAATACCCTCTACATGAAAAATACCCCTCAAACTTATCTTCATACAAGAGGAAGAAGTCAATTAAGTAAATAGAGAAACAATAGATGTAGTATAATAGAGAATACGATAGGGAAAACTTTGGATTACTTCGGAAGATGAAAAGTGATGAGGTTGGATCTACTCTCAAATATCTTGAAACATTTTAAATGGTAATGTTAAAAATTCAAGTAATGTCAAACCTAGTCAAATACCAGTAAAACCAAGTAAAAACAGGTGCATTTAGACAAGGAAGTGCATTGTACAGATGTTGGTATGGCTTGGTAATGTGTTTTTAGTTGTACAAAAAATGTGTCGTACATGTGGAAAGTGTTTGTAGAGATGGAAACATGTTTCCATGCTGTACCACACGCATTTCTACATTTTCATCCCAAACCCCACATGGTATGGCCCTTATTTTGGTGTTTCTTGCAACTTAGGAATCCACTATAAAGAGGATGCTAGTAAAATGAACACATTAGGTTGCATTTAGACAAGGAAGTTCATTGTACAAATGTTGGTATGGCTTGGTAATGTGTTTTCAGTTGTACACAAAATGTGTCCTACATGTGGAAAGTGTTTATAGGGATGGAAACATGTTTCCATGATGTACCACACGCATTTCTACATTTTCATCCCAAACCCCACATGGTATGGCCCTTATTTTGGTGTTTCTTGCAACTTAGGTATCCACTATAAACAGGATGTTAGTAAAATGAACACACTAGGTTGCATTTAGACAAGGAAGTGCATTGTACAAATGTTGGTATGGCTTGGTAATGTGTTTTTAGTTGTACACAAAATGTGTCCTACATGTGGAAAGTGTTTGTAGGGATGGAAACATGTTTCCATGCTGTACCACACGCATTTCTACATTTTCATCCCAAACCCCACATGGTATGGCCCTTATTTTGGTGTTTCTTTCAACTTAGGTATCCACTATAAACAGGATTCTAGTAAAATGAACAAAATAGGTTGCATTTAGACAAGGAAGTACATTGTACATATGTTGGTATGGATTGGTAATGTGTTTTCAGTTGTACGAAAAATGTGTCCTACATGTGGAAAGAGTTTGTAGGGATGGAAACATGTTTCCATGCTGTACCACATGCATTTCTACATTTTCATCCCAAACCCCAAAGGGTCTGGCCCTTATTTTGGTGTTTCTTGCAACTTAGGTATCCACTGTTCAGATATCCACATCATCTTTTTCAGGATCTTGCATGCAAATTAGGGTTTGCATGCAGAATCTAGGGTTTGCATGCACCTGCATGCACTGGCATGCATCCCAGTCACCAGTTTGATGCCTCCAGCACCTTATCCACCTTCTTCTAGCACCCGGGAGCCACTTACTACAGAGTTTTAGCCCTCCTAAGCTGAAAGGCGCCCACTTCTCACCTACTGCCAGAGAAGGGCGCACTTGTTCACCTACCACTGCAGATTCACTTCAGTTACATTCAGTTAGCTCCGATTCTCCCTGATTTGAGGCTAGTTTCACTCCCGACTGACTGTTTCACCTCCGATTGACCTCCAGTTTGATTAGGTGACTTGTTCTGACTTCAGTTAGCCTCCCATGCGCCCCCACTGAGCCTCCTTATCCTTAATCAGTGCTACACACTTCAGTTACACTTATTACACTCAGTTAGACTCAGATTGACACCTGGATGACTGGTTGTTGTGCATTGATGAGCACCACCGATGATTGATGAGGACTCCTAGTTGGAGTCAAGCTACTCCACTCTGTGATTCGAATGACCTTCTTAGGCAATTCTAATTGCTCATTGACAGTTTGTATTGTATTTCATTCACCCTTTCTGGGATAGAGAGCACTGCTGCATGTTTTGCACAGTTTTGCACCATATTTTCTATGTTCATCTGTTGTGATTGATTTACTTGTTCATTAGATCTGCTGTGACTAATTTTACATGGTATCAGAGCCATGACAGGGACAAGATTTCTTTTCTACAGGTGTTCTACATGAAGAGAGAGCAATCTTTGCTCACAAATATATTTCAGTAGCGGCATGCAAAATCTCATGTGCATTCGCTCATGTGCATGCAAGGCTGAAAACATAGTGTTTGTTTGTGTGTGATTTGCAGGTTTCTTACTTCCTCCATGTGCATTCGCTAATGCAAAGATGGAGACTTCTTCTTCACAAAATATTCTTACTCCATTCAACTATGATGAATGGAAACCAAAGATGATTGCATTCTTGAAGAGACAATGTCTTTTTGATATGTGCATTGGTAATACAAGAGTTTTTGATTCCGATGAAGAGGAGAATGATTGGCTCAATGATTGTGATAGAGCTTTTGGAGCAATATGTCTTGCTATGTCTCCTTGTATGCGCTACCTCAGTAAGACTGCTGAAAATCCAAGTGATCTATGGGTCCAACTTGAAAGAGAATTTGGAAAGCAGGAAGAAGAGGATCATGCTAGCCTTTTGGAGGACAAGCCCAGTGAGATCTCCTTATGTGTTCTTTCCGATCATGTGTTGGCCTCAACAATTTTTCAAGATGAAGAAGAAACTATAGATTCAACACTCATTCTCTCAAAGTCTTCTATTTCGAATTCTGAGCAAGATAAACAAGCTCATACTCTAGATTCCGAAGAGGTTTTTGAATCCTCTCCTTCACATGAGTTTGTCGGCATGCAGAATAATGATCTACTTGATGTTTTGGAGGTAAAATATGATTTTGGAGGTGAAGCATTCGCCCTCATTGATTGCATGCCTTCTATAAACTTATGTTCTATCATTTGCAAAGTTTCTCAGATTTTTAATGAAGATGAAGAGCACTACCATTCGCTTGAGTTCAAATCTCATGCATTTTTTGCTGATTTTGGTTTTGATCTCACCCTTGTTGGTTCAAAGGAGATCTCAAGAAACCATTCATCTATTTTTGGAGCTGATTTAACTTCTATTGATAAGAAGTTCAAGTTTCAAGATCTATTTGATCCGATTGGAGCTATTCCTACCTCACTTGGTTCGAATCACAGGTTCCAGGATCATCCTCATATTTTCAGATTTGTTCTCACCATTTTCGGTATAAAGAGCAAGTTCATAAAGTCTCCACATTCGCTTGCATCCACTGATGGAGAATTCAAGCACATGTTTTTGGAGCATAATCCATTTACTCCCAAGAGTAAGATACCTCCAGACATATCTATTTGAGTTTGGAGCAGTTAAATCTTTTGGTGTGTTAGACTTCATTTTGAGGGGGGGTATTTTTCCCATGAGGTTTTCCCCATTTCCTCGGTTTATTTACTGTTATTAGTTTGGATTATTATTGTATTGGGGTGACCTTTGGTCTTAGTTACCAGGGCCCCACATTATTTTTATTGGCACATCATAGTCTAGCTTGAGGGGGGGTGTTCGGATATCCACATCATCTTTTTCAGGATCTTGCATGCAAATTAGGGTTTGCATGCAGAATCTAGGGTTTGCATGCACCTGCATGCACTGGCATGCATCCCAGTCACCAGTTTGATGCCTCCAGCACCTTATCCACCTTCTTCTAGCACCCGGGAGCCACTTACTACAGAGTTTTAGCCCTCCTAAGCTGAAAGGCGCCCACTTCTCACCTACTGCCAGAGAAGGGCGCACTTGTTCACCTACCACTGCAGATTCACTTCAGTTACATTCAGTTAGCTCCGATTCTCCCTGATTTGAGGCTAGTTTCACTCCCGACTGACTGTTTCACCTCCGATTGACCTCCAGTTTGATTAGGTGACTTGTTCTGACTTCAGTTAGCCTCCCATGCGCCCCCACTGAGCCTCCTTATCCTTAATCAGTGCTACACACTTCAGTTACACTTATTACACTCAGTTAGACTCAGATTGACACCTGGATGACTGGTTGTTGTGCATTGATGAGCACCACCGATGATTGATGAGGACTCCTAGTTGGAGTCAAGCTACTCCACTCTGTGATTCGAATGACCTTCTTAGGCAATTCTAATTGCTCATTGACAGTTTGTATTGTATTTCATTCACCCTTTCTGGGATAGAGAGCACTGCTGCATGTTTTGCACAGTTTTGCACCATATTTTCTATGTTCATCTGTTGTGATTGATTTACTTGTTCATTAGATCTGCTGTGACTAATTTTACATCCACTATAAACACGATGCTAGTAAAATTAACACACTAGGTTGTATTTAGACAAGGAAGTGCATTGTACAAATGTTGGTATGGCTTGGTAATGTGTTTTCGGTTGTACAAAAAATGTGACCTACATGTGGAAAGTGTTTGTAGGGATGGAAACATGTTTCCATGCTATACCACATGCATTTCTACATTTTCATCCCAAACCCCATGTGGTCTGGCCCTTATTTTGGTGTTTCTTGCAACTTAGGTATCCACTATAAACAGGATGCTAGTAAAATTAACACAGTAGGTTGCATTTATATAAGGAAGTGCATTTTACATATGTTGGTATGGCTTGGTAATGTGTTTTCAGTTGTACAAAAAATGTGTCCTACATGTGGAAAGTGTTTGTAGGGATGGAAACATGTTTCCATTTTGTACCACACACATTTCTACATTTCTACATTTTGATCCCAAACCCCACATGATCTGGCCCTTATTTTGGTGTTTCTTGAAACTTAGGTATCCACTATAAACATGATACTAGTAAAATGAATACACTAAGTTGCATTTAGACAAGGAAGTGCATTGTACAAATGTTGGTATGGCTTGGTAATGTGTTTTCAATTGTACAAAAAATGTGTTTTGCATGTGGAAAGTGTTTATAGGGATGGAAACATGTTTCCATGCTAGACCACACGCATTTCTACATTTTCATCCCAAACCCCACATGGTCTGGCCCTTATTTTGGTGTTTCTTGCAACTTAGGTATCCACTATAAATAGGATGCTAGTAAAATGCACACACTAGGTTGCATTTAGACAAGGAAGTTCATTGTACAGATGTTGGTATGGCTTGGTAATGTGTTTTCAGATGTACAAAAAATGTGTCCTACATGTGGAAAGTGTTTGTAGGGATGGAAACATGTTCCCATGCTGTACCACACGCATTTCTACATTTTCATCCCAAACCCCACATGGTTTGGCCCTTATTTTGGTGTTTCTTGCAACTTAGGTATCCACTATAAACACGATGCTAGTAAAATTAACACACTAGGTTTCATTTAGATAAGGAAGTGCATTGTACAGATGTTGGTATGGCTTGGTAATGTGTTTTCAGTTATACAAAAAATGTGTCCTACATCTAGAAAGTGTTTGTAGGGATGGAAACATGTTTCCATGTTGTACCACATGCATTTCTACATTTTCATCCCAAACCCCACATGGTCTGGCCCTTATTTTGGTGTTTCTTTCAACTTAGGTATCCACTATAAACAAGATGCTAGTAAAATGAACAAACTAGGTTGCATTTAGACAAGGAAGTGCATTGTACATATGTTGGTATGGCCACTAGTTGTACTCTCACAGTTTTGTGGCCACTAGTTGTACTCTCTAGTTCCATTGACCCATTCCTTGGTATTTTGTGGATATTAATAAACTTAAATTATCTTATATTATGTTTATATTCTTCGAAGCCTATGATCCATGTATAGACCAGAATGCTTGGAGACCTAGTTTTGAATAAAGAGAAAAACTAATGATACTGAGTACCTTGCAAAATGCCTAAGTTTGTTCTTTTGGATAAGGATCCATATCCATGTGTAAGAATTTTTAGTTTTGTTCCCCTGTTGTTTTTTCTACATTGTAGAAAGTGTATAATGCAAGTTATTGGAATGACAACAAGCCGTATGGTTGTAGGTACTTTGTTGAAGACACCAGTGACATGGTCTTTTAGTTCATGTATAAGAGGTTTCAAGTTCCATTCCCAACATTGGTGTTCTAATTTTGTAGAAAGTCTATTATGAAATCTATCATATGGTGTTTAACACATTGAGTGGTTCATTGAACGGGGCTACAACCTTATATAATAATTCCTCTCACCCAACATAGGATATCCGCATAACCTTAAGTGTTAGAAATCAACATACACATTTAGGTTGCTAAATGTTTCATAGAATCACCTTTATGATTGACACAAGTTTAAAATCAATTGGATACCTTAACCAACCGACTATAGGAGATGTCGAAAGAAAAGAAATAACAAAGAAAACATGTGGAGCACTCGATGTCTAATATAGGGTCACTACAATGTTGAATTCCCTATTTTGAACAATTATGTCATGACGGCCACATCAAACACCTTCTCGATAGGAATAAAACCATACTATTGTGAAATCTATAAGCCATAGGGACATTATGCAAATAAGAATCCCATGCGACAAAAATATCAAACATCTAGGAATACACTATTCTATGTACTCAAGAAGTCCATGGGGCATGATGTGAACAATTGTAGGTTGGTACAATTTATGAAAGAAAACATGATGGATGCATATATGGTGCAAGAATCTAAGACAAGCACAATGGGGGGCTGGAAGGTGGATACAAAGGACAAAAATGTTATAGTGGATTAAACAGTCAAGGACCCAGTGGAGACCCTGCATGCTATAAATTCTTATAAGTAGGGCACATCAAGAGGAATTTCACTAAAACATGATGGATGCATATATGGTGCAAGCATCTAAGACAAGCACAATGGAAGGGTGGAAGGTGGATACAAAGGACAAAAATGTTATAGTGGATTAAACAGTCAAGGACACAATGGAGCCCCTACATGTTATAAATGCTTATAACTAGGGCACATCAAGAAAATTTTCACTAAACCTCAATCCATGTGCAGACATCGTCATATTATAGAGCACACGATTAAATATTGCCTATAGTTGGCAGAGAAATAGAGATAAATGAATATGTTCACTACAAATCCTTGAAACAAGGATTATAGAACTATCTAAGATTGGAACATCATTGTCACCTATATATCTAATATTGGAACATCATTGTCACTTATCTATCTAAGATTGGAACATCATTGTCACCTATCTATCTAAGATTGGAACATCACTGTCACCTATCTATGTAAGATTGGAACATCATTGTCACCTATATATGTAAGATTGGAACATCATTGTCACCTATCTATCTAAGATTGGTAAATAGATATAAAACTATGCAATCAGAAGAGTGAAGGATGTTGAAGTAGACACCAATGGGGTAATGAAAAAACAATGCAACCCTCCCAAGTAGGATGAAAATAAATCCTTTCATTGATCAATTAGAGGAGTTTATACAAGGAGAAGTAACGGTTTAGGAATTGGATGTAACCTTAAGAGGAACCTATGAGTAATGGTTGGTCACTCATAGAGATAGCATAGCCAAATGGGAAGGTTTGTTTGTTTATGGCGTGTACAATTCTGGAAGAATAATATTAGATGAAAATAATGATATTGGAGTGCAAATAATGTTAGTTTTTCGTCATTTAATTCAATACGATCTAGGATCTTAACTGAGAGAACAACATGTACAACATATCAAACAAGAGAGACAAGAGACACAAAGCATTTCACAGGAGAAAACCAAGAAGGTGAAAAACCCCACAACTTCCTTAGAGATAGAATGAGCACCAATACAAAGATCACAAAGATCAAACCCCACAACAAGAGATAATCTCCTAGAAGTTGCTCCTCCTCCACTTGTGTGCACTCCTACTCTCTCTCACTAATGTGAAGTGAGTGAGTGAATGAATGAATAGAATGAGAGACACACACACTCTATTTATACAATGACTTGACTTTCCTTTAATCCTAACTGGGCTGACCTCCTAAGGAAGCCTAATAACCCATCCACATGTCACTGGGCCAACCCCACTAGGGTGGTCTAATAACCCTTTGACCCACACAACTCATACAGGGCCGACCCCACGAAGGTGTTATAATAACCCATCAAATATAAGTTGCGACACTTACAATAATACTTGCGACACTTACAAATACAAATTATGACACTTCCAATCGGAGGAATAATACATCTCCGTTGGGGATACAAATAAAGTACAAGTGTAATACATGCAATATACAAGTGAATATCTTCCAAAGTTACAAATACATCAACACTCCCTCTTAACTAGGAAGGTATTCTCTTGACACAAGTCATCAATACTTATAGGCACAAGTATTCAATACTGGAGTTGGATCATCGTCACTGGATCACAAAGCATCATCGTCACTGCTATTGTACTCATCATCTAAATCACTGGGCTATCTCTCAATTCTTCTCGTCATAGGATGTTTTACAGAGCCAACCCTTTTTCATGTTGGTTGTAGGTCTAGCCTCCTATAGGTCTTCATCATATTTGGCCATCCTTTGGAATCCTCGGGACTATCTATGTGCATCAAAAAAACCTCAAAAGAGAATCCCAGGACTTTTACAAGCTTACTGCTCAACCTATCATATATCCCAAGATCTTTTACATGTGACCACCACAAAACCTCGAAAGAGCATCCTAGGACTTTTACGAGCACACAACTCAACCTACCGGATCTCCCATGATCTTTTACATGTGGTCACGAAAAACCTTAAAAGAGTGTCTTGCAACCTGCAAGATCTCTAAAGAGCATCCTAGGACTTTTACGAGCACACAACTCAAACTATCGGATCTCCAGGACTGATTACATGCCTTTTGTAGAAAAACCTCGAAAGAGAATCCCGGGACTTTTACGAGCACACAGCTAAACCTATTGGATCTCCTAGGATCTTTTCTATGCTACCTATAGCAAAACCTCGAAAGATCATCTCAGGACTTTTACGAGCACACAGCTCAACCTATCAGATCTCCTAGGATCTTTTCTATGCTACTTGTACAACCTATCCACGGCCATGGAGTATCGACCTAATACTCATGATCCACCTGATCATCCTTGCACAGAGCATCCTCCAAATTCTCATGATCGTACTGATCATCATCACAGCATCATCCTGATGCATATCATTTGGAGCATCATCCTAATTCTCATCACACATGATCAAACTGATCATACAAAGCATCCACTTGATGCATATAACCACACATGATTGAACTGATCATTCAAAGCATCCACCTGATGCATATCATCACACATGATCTAACTGATCGTACAAAGCATCCACCTGATGCATATCATCACACATGATCGAACTGATCATGCAAAGCATCCACTTGATGCATATCATCACATATGATCATCCTCTTCAGATCATCTCATAGTCCATGGAGCACAGCCTAGATGCACATCATACAACACTTACACCACCAACATGGGAGAACACATATACCACCATTCAGGGAAGGCTCCAGCCCTTACTTTTTCACCATGGGAGAACACATAGACCACCATGTGAAAAGTGGCTTCAACCCTTACATCTACACCATGGGAGAACACATCTACCACCATGTGAGAATGTCTCTAGCCCTTACATCTGCACCATGGGAGAAAACATCTACCACCATGTGAGAATGGCTCAACAATTACATCACAACCATGGGAGAACACATCTGCAACCATGTCGGAAAATCTCAGCAATTACATCACAACCATGGGAGAACACATTTACAACCATGTCAGAAAATCCCATGTGCATCTGTGTTTTCCAGACTCATCACTTCCCCTTGGAAGGAACCTCAATCTGAAGTACACCAAGCCTCTTTCTGAAGTACTCGAACTTCACTCTAGCTAGTGGTTTGGTCAACACATCTGAAATCTGCTCATCCGTCACAACATACTAGAGATTTACTGCTCCTCTCTGCACCATATCCCTGATATAGTGATATTTGATCTTGATATGCTTCGACTTGTCATGGAACACTAATTTCTCTGACAACTACACACAAATCTGGTTGTCACAGAAGATACAAGTAGCATCCAACTAGAGATCAAATAAATCAGACAGTAGCTTCCTAAGCCATACTACCTCACAACTAGACGAACAAGCTGCGACATACTCTACTTCAGTTGTACTCAATGCTACCCGGGACTACTTCTTGCTAAACCAAGAGATCACACCTGATCCCATACTGAAGCCTCACCCCGAAGTGCTCTTCCTATCTACAGCACTGCCTACCCAATCTGAATCAACATAACCCTCCAGGTTAAAATTTTGATTCGCATCATACTTGAGCCCATAATCAACCGTACCCTTCAGGTACCTCAGAATATGGTTTACAGCAATCAGGTGCACATGTCTAGGATCTATTAGGAACTGGTTTAATTTGTTCACCGCAAAGCAACTATCTAGTCTTGTGTTCTTTAGGTACATCAAGGACCCAATATTCTGATGATGCATCATGGCATAAACTGACTCTTATGAAGCATCACTCAATAGATTCAGGTTCGATGCCATAGGTGTGGTCATGGCATTGCAGTCCATCATCCCGAACCACTTCAGGATCTCTACTGCATACTTCCCTTGTCCAAGGAAGATTCCATCTTCACTCTGCCACACATCCATACCTAGAAAGTAATGCATCATACCCAAGTCCTTCATCTCGAACTCAGCAGCAAGCTTCCTCTTCGTGCCAGCAATCAATCCATCCTCACCTGTCACAAACAGGTCATCCACATACAGTAGGAGTAAAGGTTGGAATCATCTTTACCTTCAATAGCTTCAGGTTCGATGCCATAGGTGTGGTCATGGCATTGTAGTCCATCATCCCGAACCACTTCAGGATCTCTACTGCATACTTCCCTTGTCCAAGGAAGATTCCATCTTCACTCTACCACACATCCATACCTAGAAAGTAATGCATCATACCCAAGTCCTTCATCTCGAACTCAGCAGCAAGCTTCCTCTTCGTGCCAGCAATCAATCCATCCTCACCTGTCACAAACAGGTCATCCTCAACCTTGTAGTAAAGGTTGGAATCATCTTTACTCTAAGTAAATCCCAAACTGGTCAAGAAGTTGTCTATCCTGTCGTACCATGTCTTCGGTGCTTGTTTCAAACTGTACAAGGCTTTCTTCAATTTTCACACATGTGACTCCCTATCATGTGTGTCAAATCCAAGTGGCTGCTCCATATACACTTCCTCTTCGACTACACCATTCAAGAAAGATGTCTTGACATCCATCTGGTGTATTTTCCACTTCATCACTACAACCAAAGCAAGTACTGTTCTGATGGAAGTGTATCTGGCTACAGCTGCAAAGGTTTCTTCGTAGTTTAATCCTTCTTTCTTGGAGAAGCCACGAGCCACAAATCTTTCCTTGTATTTCTCTATGCTACCATCTGCAGCATGCTTGATCTTGTATATCCACTTGGAAGTCACAACAAATTTCCCTTCTAGTCTTGGGACGACATCCAAAACATCATTCGTCATGATCAACTCGTACTCCTCGATCATGGAATCCTTCCATTACTACATCCCAGATCCTGGGAACTTTAGATTCTTCAATATCTTCAATAGATAGTTTTCTTGAACTTTGTTGCTGGAACAAATGTTGTTTTCCTTCTTTTGTAGGTGATTGTATACGATCTTTCCTACAATTCAAATTCAATTGCATGATTATAAACATCTCATAGTTTTCAGAAAAAAATATTACACATAAGGACATATGTCATACAGTCATGCAATTATCTTAGCCAATGCTTCAATACAACATTCATCCATATCCCGTATTCATACGGTAACTTTCTAGATGCCTTCCATCTCTACCAAAACATTGTTAAGAGTGTGCACAACTCCAACATGTCAACAAAGAGGTTTCATTATAGATAAGTAGCAATGGAATGTTGTACAGTACCATAAACCACTTACCCATTAGTAGTATCTTGTTCATTAATGCAAATTTTCTAATATGCATAATATACATCCTAAATCTAGGAACATAAGTATGTACACGACTGAAAAACATCATTTAAGTAATCATATATACAAGAAATAACAATTCAAATACTTATCTTTGTTTGGTTATTGGGTGGACTCCCTCTCAATCTTTGCTTCCTTGCAGGAACTACTGGAGCATGCTCCCTCTTGATCTTTGCTTCCTTGCAGGAACTATTAGAGTGTGCTCCCTCTTGATCTTTGCTTCCTTCCAGGAACTACTGGAGTGTTCTCCCTCTTGATCTTTGCTTCCTTGCAAGAACTACTGGAGTGTGCTCCCTCTTGATCTTTGAACTTATATCCATCCTGGACCACTATGCATGCTTAAGTGTGCACAAGTGTCATCATTGTGTCATCCTCAAGATCTCATACATAATCATACATGCATTAGTATAATCTCAATACTATCAAAACATTATGATTCTAAATAATCTTAAACATGTAAGGTCATGATTATTTCATATACAAGTAATTTATCACAAGCATTAGTATTCAAGGCTTCAGGGAGTACTTCTTTTACTCATGCATAGTCTTATTTGACCATAGGACTCTTCTAGTTTGTCATATCATTAATCAAACTAAAAAGTATAATATGCATATACCCATGATTACTCAAACTTATAACTTCATGAATTATCAATCATACCAAGTATACTTATATAAGATCCTAACACAATGTAGGATTCTAACTTGATACAGGAAAGACATATCTGGATTATCATGTTTGTTAGTTATGTCTAACATACCCAAATCATGTCTCCTTGTTCTCTTCAACCTTGTGCTAGTAACATGTATACTTCATAAGTTAAGCATTGTAGAACCAAATTATACACACCTCGTAAGTAGATCTTCTATGTGATCAATGGATATGGATGAGTCTTTGTCTTTAGGTCACCATGGTCATATGTTCTCAATCTAGAACTTGATTTGATGTACCTTTCATGTTAGCGGACAACATCACCCTCATACAATACCATAGTGCATTAGTACAATCATAAGTGTCATAACCCTAATCAATGAATGTCTTCTATCATTCACATGCATTCATACTTTTACTAAGGTGATAAGACAAGTCTAAAATTGATCAAGATTGTACTAACAAACATATCATAAACTTAATCATGAACAGATTTCAAAACATACCTATATCTCGTCACGTCATACTTGTCGGAATTGCTTGCAGTCTTCTTTTGTAAGGCCTTAGCCCCATCTTCCTCTGTAAATGGAACTTCTTCACTTATGTAGGTTTCCAATTCATTCTCTTCTAGGATTAATCCAATCCATTTTGATTTTATGAAGCTGGATCTCGAGTTGGATTAGGGTTTGTTAGAGAAACCCTAAAAAATCAAACTTTGAATTTCAAACTTCTGATTGGATGAAAAGATATGCCTTGATGAGCTTATCAAGCTGGTATACTTCAATTTTAAAATCTCCAAAATTTGACCCCTCAAAATTGACTTTGAAAGTTTCGGATCTGCAGCTTCTGTCAAATTCTGGTTTCTTGGTTTTCTGGTTAAAATCTTGAACTAGGGTTTGATAGAGCCTAGGGTTCTACCCAACCAAAAAATTTGATCTTGGTCTCTAAATTTCGATTTTGATGAGGAGCATCCAGTCGTGTCTCAGATTCCAAAAATTCCAACTTTTGCAGAAACCCTAATTTCCCACAGCAATGACGAGCCAAAAATGAAAGTGCTCAGAATCCAATTCTGTTTGGATAGAAATATATGCCATATTTTTTCTGATCTATCTATGAAATTTTGGATCCTCGTGGTCTGAAACTTTGGCCTATGGTAGAATGACTTGTCATCTTTCCAACCCCACAGATCTGAGGTTTAATGGATTCTCTGAGAGAGAGATATGCCAAGTGTTGCAACGTGACCTGTTTATGGGATGAAACATTATAGCGAACTTGTACGAAGTTCCACGTATCACTGTTTCAACTTAAGCCTCTAAAACCAAACCTGTGAAACGACAGTTCGTTCCCTAACTCTCACTTTTTACAGAATTCCATTTGGAGATTCCTAGCCCAAGATATGACCTTTTTTCCTAGGTCACATGTTTAGGACTGCATTTTGGAAGAGGAAACCCTAACTTGTACAGATCATATCTCACAAATTACAATGAATCTGAGGCTGTCCTTCGGACACAAGGTACATGGACATTTCATATTCGACCTGCAAAAGTTTCAAATCCTGAACCATTGCCAAAACGGAGTTATAGCGAAAGTTCCACGATGAATGGTTTTTACTATACCAAGCCCAGGCTAGCTTCCAATTTGTCACAAGTGCAACAAGTGTCATAAATGCCACATCATGCCTTCCTTCAGGCTAGCTCTGATACCATATTAGTTTTTCATCATTTAATTCAATATGATCTAGGACCTTAACTGAGAGAACAATATGTACATCATATCAAACACAAGAGACAAGAGACACAAAGCATTTCATAGGGGAAAACCAAGAAGGTGAAAAACCCCGCAACTTCCTCAGAGATAGAATGAGTACCAATACAAATATCACAAAAATCAAAACCCACAACAAGAGATAGTCTCCTAGCAGCTGCTCCTCCTCCACTTGTGCGCACTCCTCCTCTCTCTCACTAATGTGAAGTGAGTGAGTGAATGAATGAATAGAATGAGAGACACACACCCTTTATTTATACAATGACTTGACTTGCCTTTAATCCTAACCAGGTCGACTTCCTAAGGAAGCCTAATAACCCATCCACATGTCACTGGGCCGACCCCACTAGGGTGATCTAATAACGCTTTGACCCACACAACTAATACAGCGCCGACCACACCAAGGTGGTCTAATAACCCATCAAATATAAGTTGCGACACTTACAATGATACTTGCGACACTTGCAAATACAAATGAAGACACTTCCAATCAGAGGAATAATACATCTCCATTGGGGATACAAATAAAGTACAAGTGTAATACATGCAATATACAAGTGAATATATTTCGAAGTTACAAATACATCAACAAATAAGAAATCAAATTATGACACATAGCTAGACAAAATTGATTATGGGATGCATATGACACTAATATGGACATATTATGATGCAAATGTGGATGCACTAAGACATAAAAGTATGATGCAAACGGGACACAAATGGGATCTATAAACATAAATGGAACACAACATAATATTAGAAGGACACAAAAGGGAATATAGGGGGATGCAAAAAAAGGCCATGTGTCCTAAATGGAGTTTCCCTTCCATGTGAGATACAAAAACAAGATGATAGAACAAGGTATTGTAGCATTGTTTGATTTGTGAATGCAATTGTAATTGGCGTGTATCTACATAATTTTACTACGCATGGATATACCACAACAATTAGATCTAGGCATCATTATACCATAATAATGGCCCAAGAACCAAGGAAAGGAGAGATGAAAGGGAGTGGAACCATCACTTGGTTGTTGAGGGTAACAATAATATTGGGAGAAAGAGATTAAACAAGTCAGAGGGACACTATCTAATGATCAATTATGAGATAATGTGAACCAATTGTTGTGCTAGAAAGAAAATTTAGAACTATAAAGTAAATTTGGTTTCTCCTCCTCATTATCTATGTGTTATAGTCTATTGAAATGAAAGAAACCAAATAAAATTATAATAATTTGAAATTATTAGATATATTGTAATAATTTTTAAATCAAATTTAAAATTACAAAATTAAAATTAATAAGGCATTACATATTAAAGTTTAACCTCGGTGCTAGTATATTCAAATTAAAATATTTAGAGTCTAATAGTTTGACTTTCAATAAATATTTCAATAATAATTAAGGCATTGCATGATAAATTCTAACCTTAATATATTCAAATTATACAATACCATGTCCACCAAAGATTGCACTGAGGATTCCATATCCCACTTAATGTTTTTTTTTGAAAAAACCAAAAAAATACCAAATTATCTAAATTTACTTTAAAAAAAAAACAAATTATCTAAATTTACTTTCCCCCCCAAAAAACAAATTTTCTAAATTTATCGAGTAATATTCTTTTTTGGAAAATGCCAAAAAATACCAAATTAACTAAATTTGCCACTAAAAAATATATGTGTTTCCTTTGCGCTGCCACATCCATCGGTTAACTTATTAACTTATTTCCAAATTGAAGCACTGGTCCGAGCTTTTTTTGAGCTACCAGATCCATTTTTTTCGCTCTACATGTTTCCTTTGTCCTCTGGCTCATCAAAGGATATGTTCCTGGGTGTGGGTGTGGCTTATTTTGTTTACACTGTCCAAAGAGCATGCGTGCAAGCAGAAGATAAGCTACAGGTCGACGAAATCGCTGGTGGAGGGAAAGGTTTGGGGGGCAAAGTCGAGGCCAGTACTGAATCTGCAAACCTGTTGGGACAATATCTCTTCAAGGTATGGTTGGAAAACACTCTGCCACTATGTTGTGCATTCATTGTATTTAATCAAACTATAACATATTTGTGAATGGTGCAATATGTTCAACATTTCTGTTCAGTGATTTCAGAATAAAACTACTTCACCGTGCACCAATTCCTTTATCTCGGTTCAGTGATTTCAGAATAAAAATACTTCACCACACCAATTCCCTTATCGCTTTTAGGAAAGACCTGGCTCCATTAAGCTAAAAGATGTGTGGCCAATGTATACAGTGTGCATTACTGATACCATCATAGCAGTAGTATATAGTAAGTAATGGAGTTTACTCATTGGTGATTTATATAAATAGAGTAGGCTATAGTTATTACTAACTTCTATCATCACCCAACTTCTATCATCATTGAATTACTTGAAAGAAGTAGGTTCTAGAGAGTCGCTTTTATCTCAGAGAGCTAATTGACTTACTTGCTTCCGTGTAAGTTTTTTTTGGTTAAGATTTGCTTTCCCTTCAATTCACAAAGCTAGAACGTTAAGTTTTTAATAAATAGAATAATCACCCTCTCATCATGTAAACACACATCTTCCACCATTCTTTCAAGCAAGTGAACATACTTCATCTTTCAAGGTGAGTTCTCACATTAGTTATGTATGATAGCTAGCTCTCACAGTCCCAATCCTATGGGGATTTAAAAAGCATGGGTGAAAAATGGAAATAAAGGGGTATACTCTAAAGCACCTATGGAGGGAAGACTCTACCATCTAGTAGATGGTGAATGCAAGGGTGGATTGGAAGTTTTACAACTCAGCTAACTATTTGAGCATTTCAATTGACTTCCCATTCTCTCTCTACAACCAACACTTCAGAGAAACGTCCATGAGATAAGAGAAAATGATTGAAATATGATTTGCCGATGTGCGGAGCGATTTAGGGAATTATGAGTGAAAACCCCAGAACACCGAAGCAATTGACTCTGTGAAATTCCCAACCACCACCCCATTACAACTATTCCTGCTGCAAGAGCAAGAGTCGTACCTTACAGCCCAAGAGCTAGAAGCTATGCTACCTCCCTGATTGAATGGAATCACCTAGCATGCATTAAATATTATATTTTGATATAGGCGTGGTTCAATGCTATATCAAGACTCTACCATGCTGCTATCATGAATGCGGAGATAAGCATACATTACATAATTGCTTTTGTGACTTCCTGAAAACCATCTCTGTGCAACTTGAACTATGTGGATGGCTGAATAAAATTTGGGCTCCTAAATTTCAAGGAGATAAAGTAGAAATCATGGATTCAACAATGGAGGGTCATCGTCCCAGTTGAAGGTTATGGAGACAGAGATCAATCAGTATGGTAACATGTTTAATTGGAGACTGATACTCTTCATGTCCACCTTTAGCACCTTCGGACCATCCATTGTCGAAGTCACGAGTCTTGCATTGCATAAACCCAATGTTTATTTCACCTCATTATGGACAAACTCGTAGAGGGCACCAATCACCCATTCACATGGTTTACATTGTGTATTCTAGCGCTGATTTGTACCATCATAGCTTCGCAATCTAAATATTTTGATGCATATATTTCGCAATCTAAATATTCTTAGCATATATTTGTTAGTGGACATTCCTTTGATTTAAGAGCATTTATGCAAAGCATGAGCTACATATAAGAATTATATGTCTAAAAACATATAATATTTTGAACATATAATCTCTTGCTAGTGACCTTCCCTTGGATTTAAGAGCATTACTCAAAGCATGAGTTACATCATATAGTATTAGCAAGCAACGTCATTTGCATATTGAGTGATTCTGATATATTTTTGAATAGTTTTCAATGCAAATGTGATTTTATGGATGTTTATTATCTCATGTTTACAAATATCTTCAAGACCTACACCATGCCCATCGACATTATTTTCTTATAGGATATATCATAGAATATAAAGTGTAAATCAATGTGACTCACACACGTGGATACTCTTTAAAAGGTAAGGATCATGGCATGAAAATTCCAACCATGGAGATATCATGCTCATTTAGAATTTTTTGATGATTCCATACATCTCCTAAGGCTCTATATCATGTGATTACAATTCAAATCCCCCTCTCTTGCAAGGTTTATTAATGTAAGTAATCACATATAAATCAACTTGAAAAGTATGTTAGTGGATCGTATCACACTAACAAAGATTTGAAATATATCAAAAACGTGATTTGTTGCATTCGCAATAACTTTCATTCCATCTACTAAATGTTTTTCATCGTATAGTTACAAAGGTTCACTATTGAAGGTGGTCACACAATGAACCCAACCTCATCATGTTCCTCCAAAGGTTCATGCTATTCTCCGAGTTGAGCACTACAACATAGAGTGAATGGTGGATAACCCATTTGTTAAAGTATAGTATGAACATGCCATATATGTGAAATACATAATTGCTTGAATACCATTGAAAAAGGAGAATGGATAGCACTTTTAGTTGTTAATAGCACTAATGGTAGTAGTGCCAACCCTAATCACTTGTTAGATTGCTTAGTTCTACCCACACGTTTCAAGGCAAATCAATTAACTATTATTGTCCAAATCAAGCCACCGAACCACCAAACGACATTTGTCAACAAGTAATAGGTCCACATGCACATTCTCTACATTTTTTCAAGATTTTATTAAAAGAACTATAATGTTGTGTGGGCCATAAACGAGACAAATTCCTTATTTTCAACACCATGAAGTCTAATTAGGCTGTTACATTTGGGATAATCCCTACTCATTGCACAAGGCTATTATACCTTGTCAACATTTTTTGTGCTATAAGGGTTTTGAATAGCTTAAATAGAACTATATCAATGATCGTATCATTCTCCTATTGAATCCTCCAAAATGATTCATATCATAACCATATTTCTACCCAAGGTGAAGATTTCATTTCAAAACAATTTTTTCACAAGACTAGTGTTGGTTTGGAAATTTTACTTTCCTTGGAATGTAAAGGATTCTACATTATTCCAGCCAAACAAGTCAATGTGTTCACCATATTAACTAAGCATACCTATAAAAAATATAGGTAGATTTCCTACCTCTCTCTTACTTACTAGAAGAGAGAGAACCACCAAGAAAATTACCTACAATCCCTTACTTCCTAGGCTTGGGAATGCCCTCTAGTTTCCTATTAGCTTTCATTTAGAGTGCAATGTTGTTGTTAAAAGGAAATCTAACACGCATTAGCTTTCATTGACTGTGCAATAGTGTTATTAGAAGGAAACCTAACAGGTGTTTGCTTTCACGTTGTTGTTAGAAGGAAAAATAACATGGGATAGATTTCACGTTGTTGTTATAACAAAAGCTAACATGGATTAGACCTCTTGTAATATATGGTTTCGTCTTAGTTGATAGTGATCAATGTGGTTGTGCTAGAAGGAAAATTTCCATCTGAAAGCTAAAACACATTATCTTTGATGACAATGTGGTTGTCCTAGAAGAAAACTATCATATGAAAGCTAACACCCATTAGCTTTCGTTCATCGTGCAATGTTATTGTTAAAAGGAAAGTTAACACGTGTTAGCTTTCATTGACCATGAAATACTGTTAATTGAAGGAAAGCTAACGTGTGTTAGATTTCATGTTGGTTAGAATGAAAGCAAACATGAGATAGATTTCACATTGTTGTTATAGCAAAAGCTAACATGCATTAGACCTCTTGTAATATAAGGTTTAGTATAGTCAAGCTGGAGTATCTAGTCAAGTTGATGGGGTATTGATTAAACTTGGCTCCTACATTAAGCCTAGTCAATGTTGTCAATTGTGATAGAGGATAGATAGTGATCTTAGGTGATAGTGATCAATGTGGTTGCGGTAGGTGGAAAATTGCCATTTGAAATCTAACACACATTATTTTTTACGACAATGTGGTTGTCCTAGAAGAAACTATCATATGAAAGATATCACCCATTAGCTTTCATTCATAGTGCAATGTTGTTAAAAGGAAAGCTAACATGTGCAATATTGTTATTAGAAGGAAACCTAACACATGTTTGCTTTCACGTTGTTGTTAAAGGAAAGATAACATGAGATAGATTTCACATTGTTGTTATAACAAAAGCTAACATGGATTAGACCTCTTGTAATATAGGGTTTCGTATAGTCAAGCTTGAGTATCTAGTCAAGTGGATGGGATATTGAGTCAACTTGGCTACCACGTTACACCTAGTCAATGTTGTCAATTTTGATAGAGGCTTGATAGTGATCAATGTGGCTGTGCTAGAAGGAAAACTACCATATGAAAGATAACACACATTATCTTTGATGATAATGTGGTTGTCCTAGAAAAAAACTATCATATGCAAGCTAACACCCTTTAGCTTTCATTCATCATGCAATTTTGCTGTTAAAAGGAAAGCTAACACGTGCTAGCTTTGATTGACCATGCAATATTGTTAATTTAAGGAAATCTAACATGCGTTAGATTTTATGTTGGTTAGACTGAAAGCTAACATGAGATAGATTTCACATTGTTGTTATAACAAAAGCTAACATGCATTGGACCTATTGTAATATAGAGTTTACTATAGTCAAGCTAGAGTATCGAGTCAAGTTGATGAGGTATTGATTAAACTTGGCTCCTACATTACGCCTAGTCAATGTTTTCAATTGTGATAGAGGCTAGATAGTGATCTTAGGTGATAGTGATCGATGTGGTTGTGCTAGAAGGAAAATTGCCATTTGAAAGCTAACACACGTTACTTTTAAAGACAATGTGGTTGTCTTAGAAGAAAACTATCATATGAAAGATAACACCCATTAGCTTTCATTCACAGTGCAATGTTGTTGTTAAAAGGAAAGCTAACACGCGTTAGCTTTCATTGACTGTGCAATATTGTTATTAGAAGGATACCTAACATGTTTTTTCTTTCACGTTGTTGTTAGAAGGAAAGATAACATGAGATAGATTTCAAATTGTTGTTATAACAAAATCTAACATGCATTAGACATCTTGTAATATAGGGTTTAGTTTAGTCAAGCTTGAGTATCTAGTCAAGTGGATGGGGTATTGAGTCAACTTGGATACTACGTTACACCTAGTCAATGTTGTCACTTTTGATAGAGGCTTGATAGTGATCAATGTGGTTGTGCTAGAAGGAAAACTGCCATGTGAAAGCTAAAACACATTATCTTTGAAAACAATGTGGTTGTCCTAGAAGAAAACTATCATATGAAAGCTAACACCCATTAGATTTCATTCATCGTGCAATGTTGTTGTTAAAAGGAAAGATAGCACGTGTTAGCTTTCATTGACCATGCAATATTGTTAATTGATGGAAAGCTAACATGTGTTAGATTTCATGATGGTTAGAATGAAAGCTAAGATGCGATAGATTTCAAATTGTTGTTATAACAAAAGATAACATGCATTAGACCTCTTGTAATATAGGGTTTAGTATAGTCAAGCTAGAGTATCTAGTGAAGTTGATGGGGTATTGATGAAACGTGGTTCCTACATTACACCTAGTCAATGTTGTCAATTGATATAGAGGCTAGATAGTGATCAATGTTGTTGCGCTAGAAGGAAAATTTCCATTTGAAAGATAACACACATTATTTTTTACGACAATGTGGTTGTCCTAGAAGAAAACTATCATATGAAAGATAACACCCATTAGCTTTCATTCACAGTTCAATGTTGTTGTTAAAAGGAAAGATAACACGCGTTAGCTTTCATTGACTGTGCAATATTGTTATTAGAAGGAAACCTAACATGTGTTTGCTTTCACGTTGTTGTTAGAAGTAAATATAACATGAGATAGATTTCACTTTGTTGTTATAACAAAACCTAACATGCATTAGACATCTTGTAATATAGTAGTATAGTCATGCTTAAGTATCTAGTCAAGTGGATGGGGTATTGAGTCAACTTGGCTACTACGTTACACCTAGTCATTGTTGTTAATTTTGATAGAGGCCTGATAGTGATATTAGGTGATAGTGATCAACTATCTAAAAGGAAAACTACTATCTAAAAGCTAACACACGTTATCTTTGACGACAATGTGGTTGTCCTAGAATAAAACTATCATATGCAAGCTAACACTCGTTAGTTTTCCTTCACCTTGCAATGTTGTTGTTAAAATGAAAGGTAACACACGTTAGATTTCATTGACTGTGCAATATTGTTATTAGAAGGAAAGCTAACATCGTTGCTGTTAGAAGGAAATATAACATGATATAGATTTCACATAGTTTTTATAAAAAAAGCTAACATGCATTAGACCTCTTGTAATATAGGTTTTAGTATAGTCAAGCTTGAGTATCTAGTCAAGTTGATGGGGTATTGAGTCAACTTGGCTCCTACATTATGCCAAGTCAATGTTGTCAATTACGATAGAGGCTTGTGAACAAAATCTGTTACAAATTTGTCATTTGCTATAAAGTAGAAATATTTATTTTGAGCACAATGTATTTCTACAATTTTTATGTTGTGCTCGATTATTCTATTTTTCATACCTTAATGCTATATGACACTCTAAATTTGTGGATTTTCATTCATATTTTACCTTGTTTAAAATACATATGATTTCTGATGCTTTAATTCTATATGATGTGCTAGATTTGTTGGATATTTCATTCAAATGTTATCTATTCATGGACATTTTTTTGCTATAATATTATTGCCCTATGATGTGCTAATAGTAAGCTACAAATGATCCATTTTGTCTAAAAAATTGTTAATATTGATTCTTATGTTGAATAACCCGTATTATGTTTTGTGGAGAATGATATTAGTAAGATTTCACTCAGTTAGATTCATACATTAATTACCTAGGGATTGATCTTTCATAGTAGTTCCCAAGTTATTGACAATGGAACTCTATAGCTAATTCCCAATTCATTGCCAATGGAACTCCATATCTATTGTGCTTGTGAACAAAATCTGTTACAAATTTGTTGTTTGCTATAAAGTAGAAATATTTATTTTGAGTACAGTGTATTTCTACAATTTTATTGCTTTATGTTGTGCTCGATTATTCTATTTTTCATACTTTAATGCTATATGACACTCTAAATTTGTGGATTTTCATTCATGTTTTACCTTGTTTACAATACATATTATTTATAATGCTTTAATTCTATATGATGTGCTAGATTTTTTGGATATTTCATTCAAATGTTATCTATTCATGGACATTTTTTTGCTATAATATTATTTCCCTATGATGTGCTAATTTGTGGATTTTTAATTAATTAACCTATAGTAAGCTACAAATGATCTATTTTCTCTAAATAATTGTTAATATTGATTCTTATGTTGAATAACCTGTATTATGTTATGTGGAGAATGATATTAGTAAGATTTCACTCAGTTATACATTAATTACATAGGGATTGATATTTCATAGTAGTTCCCAAGTTATTGACAATGGAACTCTATATCTAGTTCCCAATTCATTGCCAATGGAACTCCATATCTAGTGTGCTTGTGAACAAAATCTGTTACAAATTTGTTGTTTGCTATAAAGTAGAAATATTTATTTTGAGTACAATGTATTTCTACAATTTTATTGCTTTATGTTGTGCTCTATTATTCTATTTTTCATACTGTAATGCTATATGACACTCTAAATTTGTGGATTTTCATTCATGTTTTACCTTGTTTACAATACATATTATTTCTAATGCTTTAATTCTATATGATGTGCTAGATTTGTTGGATATTTCATTCAAATGTTATTTATTCATGGACATTTTTTTTCCTATAATATTATTGCCCTATGATGTGGTAATTTGTGGATTTTTAATTAATTAACCTATAGTAAGCTACAAATGATCTATTTTCTCTAAATAATTGTTAATGTTGATTCTTATGTTGAATAACCCGTATTATGTTATGTGGAGAATGAAACCTTATTAATATTGATAATAGGGTTATTCTAAATTGGAACTTTACATGGTCTAACCTTATTTACAAGTTACAATTCAATTGTGTGTTACAGAATTGAAAGGAGTTACAATGGAAAACATAAATTTGACAATAGGGGACTATGTTGACCTCCTAATTAATGGTCAAGTTATTGGGCTAGGAAGGGTTGACTCTACAGATATTGGAACTTATTATGGCGGAGAAAGAGTTAATGCAGGTTATGTTGTGATTCTGATAATTGATGTCACTCGACCACATTTGATTGTGGAAGATGTTGATGAAGGGGATACACATCCATGGAAGATCATGGATTTGAGGCATAACAAAGGTAAATAAAAATATTGAAGCATGTGTTAAGTGTTATTGATATTACATTGAATTTTTTTTAGCAAATACTAAGATTCTTTAATTTGGTGTACAGGTGAAAATGTCTCTTCTGTGTTTTCTATTGGAGACAAGGCATATCTTCTACAACATGGAGTGAAGGTGGGTGAGGGATCCATATTCAATACAGATCTTGGGAATAAGGTGCATGGAAGGATGGTAAATAAAGGATTCATAGTGGTTAAAATTGAGAAGGTGTTAAAATGTGATGCTCTTCTACCACATCCAACAGGATTTGAGCATACATTAGGGGGTGTAGTGGAATCTTATAAGATTTGGATAGAATCAGATTTGGAAACACATTGTCATGATCATCCAATAAATATTCTCCAATATAGGGTTAAATTCACATATAAAAAGGTTTCTCTTACACATGAATGCACAGGAACAAGCATGTGCATTGCTAAAGGGATAGTAGTTTATGTCCGCGAGGATGCCATGGTTGAGGGTGAAACTCTAGGTGAAATGGAATTTGGTGTTTTTGTGGAAGAGATATATGGAAATTGTGAAAGATGTAAAATTGGGGATAAGTCTATACATTTTTTGTTTAGATGGCCAATAAATAAGTTGGTGGATGATGAAGGTGAGATTTTAAGGGTGAAGGAAAATTTCAAGGAGCCCCCCAAGGAAATGGTGGTATGGGATATTATAGAGGACACAAGTCCCTTAAATAAATGGGAGGGGGATCTTTATAATGATAAAAATTTAGACTCAATTTATATGCATGTAACAAGGCCATATAAAATGATTAAACGTGCTTTTGCTACAAAAAAGGTTGGAAAATGTGAAACTCAGATAGATGAAGAGAAAGAAATCCGAGTTTTGGCAGCAGATGAATGTTGCAAACAAGATTTTCTTCAACATGTGGATAGGAAATCCATTGCAGATGATAGAAGGGGCATGAAACTCATAAATAAAAATGGTATTAGGGAATTTGTCTTGAATTCACTCTCTTCAAACACAATCATTTCAAAGAGTCGTGGACATGGCCTACCTCCTATTGTTAGGAAAGTAAAGGACATAAGATTTAATGGAAATATTATTTGTAAGAAAGCATGGTACAAGATACACAAGATTCCTCAAAGCACCTTCTATAACTACCAACAGTATTTACAACATGGACACATCAAAGCCATTCATGGTAATACCAACAAATGAAAAGCACGTGCACATACCGTGGCATCCATAGAAATATTGCACAAAATTGTCATGGATAATTCATATTTTTCACCAAATCAAACACGTCAAGTTGAAGAAGATGCAACCTCTACTCCTTTAAGATTGCTTCCTTCAACTTACACACAAATTTCTTTGTTAAAGGAGATCAATGAGGCTCTTCAAAAGCTCAATTATTCATCAAGATCACAACCAACAATGAGCAAGATTTGGAATACTCATTTTAGAGAGGTGACATTCTCAAAGAACACCAACTTTAGTAAATGTAGTGAATGTATCATGTTGAAAGCATGGATGAAGTCAGCGACTACAAAAGAGTTCAAAGAAAAGGCATGAGGTAGACTAAACAAACATAACAAGACTATTATGTGTGGAATATATTGCAACTATGCACACAATATTATGTCAAAGTTGTTTCCAAAGGAGTATTTTAGCATTATCCATGATAAAATGGACAAAACAAAGACTTCAATCCCAATATTACATGTCAAATCAAAATCTATTACAGAAACAAACTTCGGTTTTTCATTTACAGGTATGCTAACACATGGGAATAAAACAGGAGGTTTTGGTCATTTTTCCCTACCATTTGTACGCATGGGATCACAATTTACCATTACATCTCTTGCAAAATGCTTGAGGGACCTTGAAGACCCACACCATGATAAGTATGGTGATCTCCTTTATGAGAGTGGAAGTTCAAGAAACCCACTTTCTAGTGCATTACTTGAAACCTCTATTTACCCAAATTGTAGAGTGTACAAAGATGGTTTTCTATCTCATGGAAGATCAAAAAATCAGAATGTTGATTTCGAACCTATTCCTCCACATTTGTTGTTACAGTTGGACAATGCAGCAAGTGATAATAACAACTGTTATGTTTTCATGTTTCTATCACTTTTAACTGCACTTGGTGTCTTCATCACTATTGAGGATGGGTTCTTGCTTGTGGGTCACACCCATGAAGACATAGATGGAACCTATGGAAGAATGTCTTCCAACTTGAAAAATAAAGATATATATTCTTTACCCAAAATGATGGATACATATCGCACAATAGAAGAAAAAAGAGTGTTTCCACCTACATTTATTGACATAGTGTATGACTTCAAAAAAATCCTTAATGGATACATCAAGGAGGGAAAAGATGCCCTAGTTGGACATCTTAATGTCCAGTACTTCCAATTTCTTGTACTCAACGATGTTCCAGTGATGAGGTATAAAGAATCAATTAGAGATACTGCATGGTCATAACCAATTGAGTTGTGGAATATAGATGATGAAGGTTGACATAAATTTCCCACAGGGAAGACATCTTTTCTAGGTCCCAAAGAGAATGATTTCCATTTAAAATAACTAAAGGAAGGAATAACATCATACATAAAAATGTGAAAAGAGACTATTGGAAATGAGAATTCACCAATTGTTACAGAGGAGTGGAAAAAAAAGTAGAGTACTGGGAAAGAGTTGTTGATGTATTAGATGAAATCTCCAATAATCATATAACAGTGGATGGAATTGATTCATCTTTTGTGGATTTCTGGCCCAAGACA
Source organism: Larix kaempferi (assembly GCA_027924585.1). Classification (NCBI taxonomy): domain Eukaryota; kingdom Viridiplantae; phylum Streptophyta; class Pinopsida; order Pinales; family Pinaceae; genus Larix; species Larix kaempferi. The sequence goes on from BSBM01000469.1 coordinate 13,836,376, forward strand.
CGAAAAATTGTCAATGCTGATTGTAATGCACTCAGTGTAATCTCAAGTATTATAGATGAGGATTTTGATAATGTGATAGATGAACCGGTATATGTTGGACCCAAGTGCAACAAGACAAATCTAGCATTCAATCCTTTGATTGATGTTGAGAAAGGAAACATGTTTCTAGTTAGATCGGGAAATGAGGATAAAGGAGAGCTGATTTGGATGGAAAAATCTACCTCAGATATCTTTGAGGATGATGAAACTGAGACTCTTCATGTAAAGGTTTGTTGGTGGACGCCCGCTTCAGGGAAATATGTAAGGGAAATTTTTTAGAACAATATTGGGTACCAAATCCCAATGACACAAAACTTGGATCTATTCCAATTAATACCATAGTTTGGGCATGGATGCCAAAGAAAGAACAATGCAAGAAGACCAAGATAAATAAATTTGGTGTAGAAGTTGTACTTGATGTATTTGAACTGATATAGTGAGATTAGGTGGAGATGATTCATGAATGTAATTTTTTTCTTTGAAGTACCTATTAATATACAAGAAGAAACACTTGTCAATGTTTGTAGTATACCAAATATTCTCTTCATATTATTTTTTGAGGAATATTATATTATTTAGTACATCTATTCAAATTTTGGGTTTAACTTCAATGTTAATTAATGTCATGTTTCTTTATGTGAAATACATAAAACCAAACAATATTAAACTTTTTAATGTTTTTTTCAGATCAACATATCTTCTCACTATATAAAATGTTCATAATCAAATTCAAAAATGCATATAAAAACATCTTTAAGACTTGGTCTATGAATAAATACTAGGCACTTGAGATAAAGTTTGAAGTGATTTTTTCCTAATATATATTCCTTATTATGTTTGATATAAATCAAATTGTACTATTGCATTCTAATTCATACCAATTTGATTTTGATCATTAAACTACACAACTAGTCTTCTAATTGTTTTTCCTCTTGTAGACTTTAAAGTGATGTCAACATTGTACTAGTATAAAAAATTCCACTCAACACGGGAAAAGAAGTAACACTTGTGTCATTATTAAAATGGTTAATAATAGTCACAAACACAATTTTAATATGTTGTTAAATAACTTTATATGTAAGAAAATTCCTACAGAATTTATTATTCATGAGTCAAGTCTCAATGAACTTTGTTTTAATATAGAAATAGAAATATTAATGATAATATAAATAATGTAAGGAATATAATATAGATGAATATTAATATGTTATTTACAATTTAACATGTTCAAACACTACAGGAGTAATCTTTGATATTTGATCTGCAATATGAAATTTATCGCACAATCTTTGTTCATGAAGTAAACATTTATCAACCTAATTTTTAACAATAATAATGCAAATAAATTATGTTTCTATTCTAATTTATAATTTATTTTTATCGTCAAAAGGGTAAAACCTAGACTTTAAATTCATAAAATGTTTTCGGGCAAATAAGTAACACATGTGTCATTATTAAAATGGTTAATTATAGTCACAAACACAAAATAAATTATGTTTCTATTCTAATTTATAATTTATTTTTATCGTCAAAAGGGTAAAACCTAGACTTTAAATTCATAAAATGTTTTCGGGCAAATAAGTAACACATGTGTCATTATTAAAATGGTTAATAATAGTCACAAACACAATATTAATATGTTGTTAAATAACTTTATATGTATGAAATTTCCTACACAAATTATTATTCATGAGTCAAGTCTTGATGAACATTGTTTTAATATAGAAATAGAAATATTAATGATAATATAAATATTGTAAGGAATATAATATAGATGAATATTAATATGTTATTTACAATTTAACATGTTCAAACACTACAGGAGTAATCTTTGATATTTGATATGCAATATGAAAGTTCTCGCACAATCTTTGCTCATGAAGTAAACATTTATCAACCTAATTTTTAACAATAATAATGCAAATAAATTATGTTGCTATTCTAATTTATAATTTATTTTTATCGTCAAAAGGGTAAAACCTAGACTTTAAATTCATAAAATGTTTTCTCTTGTCGACTATAAAGTGGTGCTAACTTGCTAAAATAAAACGTCATACTAAACAAAGACAAAATTAGTTACTATGACAATAATTAAAGTTGTTGTAGTAACAAATAAAAAGCCTATATTATGTCATAATTTCACAACATTATAGATCACTATCATTTAATGATGTCAATCTCCTAGACTTACTATGGAAACTCAACCTAGACACAATACTTAATATAATATCAAATTATAACAAAAATCCAAGTTAATAATAGTAACGAACCTTATATATTAAATCGTATATATAACAATAATAACGAACTCTATTTATTATCAAATATAATAAGGAATACATATTAGGAAAAACTCAATATATAAGGTTTGTTACTATTAAATCATAAATGCCATTAAATAACTTTAATAATATGTAAGAATTTTTTTCGCAATCTATATTCTTGACGTAATCCTCGATCAACTTAACTTTTCATAGAAAAATAAAAATAAAAATCTTGTATAGTTGTGAAGTGTATGGTTGTGAAGTTTGGGGTTGTAGCATCTCTCAAGAATCTTGGAGAATGATTGAGCAAATCTAACAGCATTTTATAACTTATAACCTCAAAATTAAAACCAACACGCCCTACCTTATTCTCCTAAGTGAAGTGTGGATTTCCCCCATCGAGAGAATGGCTGAGACTATGTTTATGATGTACAAGTACAAGATAAATAACGTGGGATATCATAGACTATCTAAAATGCCATTAAAAATATAGTCAAAACCAACTTCGGAGTAATGGAGGTTGGTATAAAGACACTATGGATTGGTTAAACCATTGAGAGATCAATGAAAATGTCATTTTACAAAATATTCTTTACATAAAAAAAATATTCTTACTTCTAAGTTTAAAGAGAAAATGTGGTGCGAGAAGGGTAAAAGGGTTAAAATAATTGAGATATTATAACGCGGTTGTTAAACCTAATCTGGAATATTAAAAGTACCTCTATGTATTGACTAGTTTAAAGTAAAAAATTAATATAGCCAAGATAAGAACAAACTCTCATGAGCTCAATAATGTCCCTAAAAATAGTAAAAATTTAAAATTTTCCGTTACTGCAATAAAACTAATTAAGAGGTGATGATTTGTAAATTAACTTCAGCACTAATAAGAAAATACTACACTGGTACTTGTTTGCAACAATTGAAGAGTTTCAGTTTCCTAAGTAACATGATCTTACTGGTTGCTATTCTTACAACTTTGCGGAAGCGATGTATTGGGTAGAAAATGTAATTTTGTCGCAAGTGTACCAATGCTAGAGTAATTATAATAGCACCTCGTTCTTACTGTTTCAAAAACTCAAGTGCATATTTATAAACGTCTAAATGTTATCTTCAGGAGAGATGGACCCTTGATGAAGAAAGTTTAAGGCTCGTACAGGAACACTAGTGTTTCAAAAGGAAAGTACCCCCGGCAGAGTTGCCGACAGGTAAGGTGTAAGTAAAGGGACTTCTGACTTACTTAGCGATTTTTGCTAATACAATTTATTTTTAACTTTGTTTGCAGGTGTTCCTATAAAGGAATCTACCTAGGGTCTACTTTATATTCCTAACAACCACTTAAGCCTGAGGATTGTAAAGGTTGAAGTGTTGGAATATTGAGACACTTGTTGGTATTTTAAAGTACATGGTGGTGCCTTGTAATACTTGTTTGGACTTTGTAATATTGTTGGTATGTGGAAATAATTGTTGGACCACACACTTTCAAACAACGACCTCCCACTACAGGGATCAGGGTAGAGTATCGAAATAAATTGAAGTTTGGTGGAAGTATTAAATGTAGAAATACGATGTCACGTGACCAAGCTGCCAGCTAAGCACAGGGGTTTTCCCTTGGTTTTTACACCAGCGAATTTTTATTTTCATGGTTCATTTGGTTATGGAGAATTGCCTGTTGTGTCTGTGAGTTCTGTGATCTGACCCAAGCTTCACTCATGGTTGTAGCACTCGTTGGTTGCTTGATTGAAGGAGCAGAGGGGGGAATGAATGCTACAGGTAAATCCCATGTTTCAATTCAAGTTCTTTCACCATTGATTTTAACCAGCACTTATCTTTATTTTTAACTTCGTGGTGATGATTCTTGTGGCAGGTTGGATATGTTTCTTCACTGCGTGGGTTTCTACCAGGTGGCCAATACCCTTGGCATTGGAGGGTAAGTTCAGGTTTCCCAAACCCTTATTCCTGCCTCTTGCATCTCTGTAGGGTGTGATGTTTGTGATTTGGGATTTTGCAGCCTTATGGCTCACTGCATTTCATTTGGAATTCGTGTGGAGGGGTCTCCTTTGGCTGGACCGTTTAATGATTGAGCCTATTCTAATGTTTGGGGATAACCCTGGAGGGTTTTCATTTTAATGTGGTATTTTGGGTCACTGGTTCTCATGGGGTTTCTACATTATGTAAATGGGGATTCTACCCACATGTATTACATTGGGGTTTTTGGAAAATGATACAGTGACCTGCGTTTTCTATTTGGACTCTAACCATGTAATTAATGAAGTGTAAAAGAATATAGATATTCTGTGTTTTCTTTATGGAGTTTATATGGTTTAAAATGTAGTTGTCCTCTATGTTTGGCTATCGTTGCTCTTGTTTTGAACATCCTTGGTTAAGTATTTAAATGCACCATCGTGGTTCTGCTATCTTCGTAATGTTTAGTTGTTTAATAAAGAGAGTGTTGATAGGAGAAATCGTAACCTTTATGCTGGTTTATCTATAAGTCTGAGCAGTTTAAATGTTGGTTCTTACTGCTGCGTTTCTGGTGTTTGCAATAGATATAAAGGGTTTAAATGAAAAATGGTAGAGGGATTCGATTCCATGTCCTGCATTTGTATTTAAAGCTCATCTGTGTGTTATTGCTGAATGATATCCTATTGTTTGGTTGAATGTGGATTGGTTTTGTAGAGTGTAAGACTCGCCAGGCGTCTTGGTTGAAAAGTAACTATGTATAAGCTCCTACATTTTTAGAAGAAGATGAAACCCTAGCTACTATTCATTTTGATTTTTTAAAGAAGAAGAGTCTGAATGTTAATACTATGTTGTTTTGACGATTGTGATATAGCCGGGCCTTCATGGAAAATGTTAATCGAGTTTGATCTCTTGAATTGTATGTCAATGTGCTGAAGGAAATGTAGCCTAAGATAAGTAATTACTTTGTTTTCTATGGGGTTCAATCCTTGCCATGATTGTTGTATAACCGTTGTAGTGGGTTTGACTATTGGTTGAAATCGTAGCTAGGAGGTGAGGTTTCGTTGATGTCTGAAAAGATTGAAATACTGAATAAAACGTTTCCACTACTGTGTGGTGTATTCATTATGGCTTTTGGATGAATATTTATAGAATTGTAAATTTCTATTTTAAAAAGAAAAGATCTCTAACATGGATGTGGTTATCTTCCTAGTTTTTTATGAGAGTAACAGAATTGAAAACATGAATATAAATCTGGAAGAAATTCAATTTCATAACATTGATAAGAAGAAAAGAATCTATGATATCTAATTTGATAAAGAAAGAACTCTAGGATTTACAAAATGCATGGATGTCTAGCAGAGGCTAGCTTGGCTAGAATTGCTAGACATTCTATTGGTTCCTAAAAACAAGCTTCTGCAGTAATAAGAATTATGAGTATAAAGGTTTATGCCTGTAATAAAAACAACAACCCAAGAGCCTATGCCCAAAGGCCCTTGCTCGATAGGAGAAGTGAATGCTATAAATGTGAAGGTAAACACAGTACTATATTAATAAGCCTAGATTAAATACCTAGCTGTCCATATAACTTGAACTGGTGAGTTAATAATTCATACCTGGTTGTCTTGAAATTCAACCTGCTCCTGTAGAGTCCTGCACACTCAAACAATAATTACTGTAGAAATCTTCTGAGCTGAGCTGACCTGTTAGAGTGATTCCTTAACTAGATAACTTTGGGGCTACCATGTTCCTACCAACCATGACCCTTAGACCGTTCCTGGTTCTAACTGGATCCCTCCGAGCTTGGTTCCTACATGCAATAAGAGTTGGAGGCCCTAGGTTCACTGCTGGTTCAGATATAGAATTATTAGGTAAGACTGCTTCAACTTCTTGGAGCAGAAAACTTCTCTCTGATTACCATAAGAGAATGATAATGAAAAAGAATGATGATCCCCCAAACTTGGGATATGCCCTCTTTATGTAGGGGAGTCTTGAATTATGACTGTTGGAATAATTAGTTTCTTTAAATTAAATAATATAATATTTAAAAGATATTATTTACTAAAATATTTTGTCCTCTTGAACTAGGACTTCTCACTTGTTTTAACTATAAGTTAGTTTAATATCTTTACTCTTTTCATAATAATAATAATACAATAATTATAATTCAACCTAAATATTAATACATTATTAATAATATTTAATAATGTGGCAGCCCACTTATGCATAGATATATATATATAAAAGAACATATATTTTATAAATAAATAATAAAAATTTAATTATTAAAGCTCTTAATAATAATATTTAACCTTGAGGCATTTAGGCATTTTGTTCTCATAAGACTATTCTTAGTCAATCCATACTTTAGGTTATGGCAATTATCTTTTATTTAGTTATGTATCTTCACATGATACTTCTTTTAAACATTAAGGATAGGGTCCAATTCTTTGGATGCTCTTTCAGTAAGCTTGGATAGGCACCTCTAGTCTCTCTCTTGCATGTCGGATTCCCTTGTTTAACATGGTAGTTCCCGCAGTATTTGATGATAAATAAAACTGATAAATAATTTAATCAAATTAAATAAATGCGATGAAATAGAAGTTCTATTCAGAGTATTTCCCACTCAACACTTTGATATTTAGTAACCCCGAGTGCTCTTCAGAGCCTTTTAACTCAACACTTTCACATGGGCGTTACGCTAGTGCAATTACAAAGGTTCCTACTCAACACCAATGCTAGAATGTGGTTGTGAGGCACATCTAGAATATTCAAGTGGCCTCGGATCCGGTATTCATTTATCAAGCTTGGAGTGCTCCAAGGCTTATGCCCAACACTCAATGTACCCCAGGGCTTACTCCCAGTACATAAACATTCTTCTAGGTACATCGGGGCTTATGCCCAGTATGTAGGTTATATGTGTGTTTCTGAGTTTACGCTCAACACACTCATAATTCAATCATGTAAAATCATAGCTCTGCACAGTAAGTAACAAAAGATCATCTCAGTATATTAGGGTTTGTACCCATATCAAAGTTGAAGCACATCATCAAAACATTAGGGCCTCCTTGCCCAGTATACACTCAAATAAAGAAGTTAGTCAAGGTCCATGCCTAGTATGTCAATATATAAAAGAATAAATCATAGGTGCTAGGGCTCATGCCCAATACTCAAAATAAAACATATGTGTTGGGGCTGTGGCCCAATATAACAACATAAATAGTTAGTCCAAAATTCGGGATATTACAAGCTCCATAGTGAAACAAGGCGTTGAACAATTCCTAAAATGATGTGGGCGAAAAGAATTTTCCATCCTTGTGCGACTATGAGCATTGAAAATGAAAATCACTTTCTCTTAGAGTGTCCCATGTACAACCATATTATATTTTAGTTTCATAATCTTTGTTGCAATACAAACCTTCCTAGCCTTCTTATAAGCCATAATTATGGTGAACTCCGAACACTTCTCCTCAAGCTTTTTGAGCATATGAATACAACATTAAAGAAAACCAAATAAATTCTCATAAGGTCCAATAGACCAAAGTAGGTCTCAGTGGACGTTAACAACCATCATCATCATCATTATCATTATCATCGCCATCATCGATAAAACATGGTACTCAACACAGGCAATATTTACTATCCATGTCTGTAATTAAAATTGTTATAGTAACAAACACATTAGTATTATTTTATTAAATAGCTTTTACGTGGGTCATTCTAGAATTGTGTGAACCTTCTACCTGCATAGTAAATCAATTGATAGACATAGTAGTTATATCAAATCATAAATAAATGGTTAATCAAAGTAACATGCACAATATTGATGTCATTAAATAAATTTAACCAACTTATCTTTTAATACAAACTATAATTAATATTAAAATAAACTAGCATAGACCCATCTTAAACCTATATCTATCAAGTACTGGAAGGGATCCAATTTCTTGAGGTGTAATATAAAAAAATTAAATTAAACTCAAGAAATTTGATTTCTCTTGGTTGATAGATCTCAATTTAAGTTTTAATTTTTTATTTTTATTGACGGACATCGACTTTTTTAATTACTTTTAATAAATAAATAAAAATTATCATCCAACATGAATTTTTTTATTTTTTATTTTGCGTTATGTTACATACATTACCTTACATGAAAACATGTCCCCCATACTGGGCTGTAGAGCACCTCACTCCTCTTAGTGCAATAATTTAATGAAACCAAGTATAAGGATTTACTCATTTTGAAAAAACTCAATCTAGTTAAAGTTATAAATTCCAGATCCACTATATTATTCTATTATTCTATTTTTAATTAAATATGTGTGCCCTCATTTTGAAAAAACTCAATTTAGTGTAAGTTCTAAATTCTAGATCCACTATATTATTCTATTTTTAATAAAATATGTGTTACAACTAGGATGACAAAATTTGTGCTATCCTATGGGCTTACAAAACAACCTATAAGCGATCGAAAGGATATATTTTGTTCAAATTAGTCTATAGTCAAGAAGTAGTTGTACCACTGCATTTCAAACAATGAGCCCTAATAATCGCACAAGTACTACATGTGCACACTATACAAGCAACTCAAGACAGAGTATTTGAGATGCAGAAACTTAAAGAACGGAGATTAGTTGATATTCATCATTAGGAGTGTTAGGATATTTAGACACTTAGGAGTTAGTTAAGATCAACTTTTGTAATATATCCATTAGGGATAGTGTGTTTCTTTAGTATGCATTAGTATGCATTTGTAAATACTTAATCCGACGGTCACGATATGTTCCCGACATAGAGTGATCCGACGGCTCAACTTCTCTTAGATCAAACCTAACATTGATCCATGGCTTAACACCCAATTGGTCCATGATCTCTATTTAAAGAGCATGGAGGTTCATTGTTTAGTTGATTGATTATGCGAAGCTCATTTGTAACTTTCTTTCTTTGCATAATAAATTGTCCCGTAGAAGCTATTTGGCCGGGGCCGTGGAGTGTTTCCCTCAAGAGGGTTTAAACCACGTCAAAACATCGGTGTGTTGATCTGTGATATGTTTGTGTGAAGTGGTTGCTCTTGTTGTTCAGTCCTTTGGTAGTACCCTGTGTACCCGAACATGGTATCAGAGCTTTTATGAAGTGTCGCTTCTAGTTATGATCTAGATCTTGAACTGTTGTTGCCGAAACTCGAAAGGGTTTCTAGTTCTAGTATTTCTGTGCATTTCTGGGTTGTGGGAGGTGTTCCATTGCATCTGGAGCGTCATTTCCATTGAGAAATATTTTTCGTTTGATCGAAAACGGTTCCTGGTTGCTCCAGAAACGCATATTTCATCAGATGTGAAGGTATAATGTTACAGTGACGCATTTTTTTATTTTCTGTTTTAAAAGGAAAAAATCTCATATTTTATCATTTTTTACTGTTAGATTTTTTTTGGTTCGGATTGTTGTTTTCCCGTCCGCGTATGCTCTTTGTCGTGCACCTTGAGTGATCTCGGCAAATCAGAAACAGAAAGGGAAAGGGTTTTTCTCGGCTGCGTATGCTCTTTGCCGTGCACCTTGCGCGATCTCGGCAAATCAGAAACAGAGAGAAAACGTAGACTTTCCGGGCAAGCTAACAAGATCTAACTCCACAAGTGTGGAAAAGTTTTGTTTTGTTTCGATTTGTGGTTTGTTTTGCAGGAAAAAGGGCAAGCACGCAAACCGAGCAAGAAGAGTTAAAAAAAAAAAAACCTTCCTCATTCCCATATTTTACATACATTTTAATCTAGCTCACTTGGTTCAAAATTGTTTTATTCCTTAATAGGTCTTGAGTTCAAGTCTTAGGAAGTTACTTTTGAAAGAAAAAGTGCATGCAATTTCTAATTTCAAGTTACTTTATTGTAAAAGTGCATCTCACTTAAATAATAAAAAATAAAAATACAAGTGAGTCACTTAAGTTTTTTTTATTGTTGCACTATTTAAAAGTAATATCATTGTAAAAGTGAAATCACTTATTTTACAAAAGTGGTTCACTTAAAGCAATTTTCTTGTAAAGTGATTATCAAAAGGTTCATCTTGGGAAGAGGGGGGTTCTTTTTTTGTTGGACATTCTCTAGCTGCCACGTCACTATTGGGGACATCTTCAACAGTTTCTTTGTTCAAGCATACCTTCATCATATAGAGTCAGTTTTTAGTGTCGTTTTTTTTTAAACCGCCTATATATTTGAGCTCTTCACATCCAGACTATTGGTTTCTTCTTTAATAGCCATTAATTTACAAATATGGCCTCCCCTTGTGATATTCTACTTAACCGTTTCAACTATTTCTCATGGAAATCTCGTATGGAGGATGTTCTACGAAGTAGGGGACTTTTCAGAATTACTACAGGGAAAGAAAAAGAACCCACTGATGATGATAAGAAAATAAAATGGGAAAATAGATGTGATGAAGCTCGTGGATTGATTAGGATGTCAATCTCTACTGATTTGCTATTCCACATATCTGGAATTGATGAACCTAATGCTGCTTGGAACAAGTTGGAATCTGTCTTTGGAAAACACAATGAAATTCGAGGTCACCAACTCGAAAATGAGTTGATTTCTTTAAATCCAAGTGACTTTTCATGCATTCAAGATTATTTATCTAAGTACAAAACTCTTAACCTCTTATGTGCAGAATGTAAGATTGAGAGGGAAGACAAACAATGCATTTACCATATTCTTTCCAAACTTGGACCTGCATATTCTGTGTTTGTATCTACATTTTACTCCATGAAAGCATCCTTGAATGCAGCTAGCTATCAAGAGCCTAGTCTTGAATCCTTCTGTGATTCCTTGATTAGGGAACAAGATAAACTCATTCATCTTGGACTAATCAACAATGCAGATACATCTGGGAAAGCCTTATTGTCCCAACAGAAAGAAAATTCCAAGCCTCCCAAGAAACAAAATTTTCACAATAATAAGTCAAACAAGGGTCCAAAACTCTCTCAGTCAGCTCCTTCTTTAAAAAATGACAAAGGATACAAGCCAAAAGGAAAGAAGACTGAGCGTCATTGCAACTATTGCGGGAAATATAATCATGATGAATCTAAGTGTTTCAAGAAGATGGCAGCCTTGGAAGCAGCAATGAAGAAGCACCACATCAGCCTAGATTCGCCTTCAGAATTTGCCTCTCATGGACATGCACTTTGTGCTTCTGGTTATTCTTATAATGCATCTTCTTCTTCTACTTCAAATGAATGGCTCATTCATTCTGGAGCATCTTATCATATGGCTAAGGATCAAGCCATCTTTTCTACTATGCATGAATGTAACACCAAACAAATATTTGTTGGTAATGATAGATATCTAAGTGTTGTAGGAGCTGTAACAGTTCCAGTAGATAATGGTCATTTTAGTGATGTACTATGTGTTCCAAGAATTTTCTGCAATTTGTTATCAGTCTATCAGATCACTCATTCTGGTGAAGGTAAAACTGTGACCTTTACACCTCACCAAGTTGTAATCAAGCATTTTAAAGATCCTCAACAGGTCCTAGCTACCGGAATTGTTGATGATATTACCAGGTTGTACAAGTTTAACAACTTTGGGTCATCACCTTTCCCTTCATTTTTTGTTGCTCACAGTGATAACTTGAGCAAACTTTGGCATGAGCGATTTGGTCACTTAAATTATCGCTCATTGCAACAACTATGTAAAGAAAATATGGTGACAAGTCTTCCGATGGTATCTTGCAGATATGGTGTTTGTTCTGATTGTGTACTCGAAAAACATCATTGGGATAGTTTTGACAAACGTGCCTCTTGGCACGCCTCGGTTCCCTTGGAGCTTGTGCATAGTGACTTGTGTGGTCCTCTTCCATCTGCTTCCTTTTCTGGTTTCAAATATTTCTTAACTTTCATTGATTATTACACCAGACGCACTTGGGTTTATTTCCTAAAACTTAAGAGCTAAGTATTTAACATGTTCTTGGCCTACAAGGCCCTTGTTGAAAAACAATCTGGTCATCAAATTATTAAGTTAAGATCTGACAATGGAGGAGAATATGTTAACAAACAATTCACTACTTTCTGCACTGAACAAGGCATCCAACAACAACACACTGTTCCATATACACCACAACAAAATGGTGTAGCTAAGCGGAAGAACCGCACTTTAAAATAAATGGCTAATTGTATGATCCAATCTAAGGGACTAAGTCTTCAATTTTGGGCTGAAGCCATAAATTGTGCAAATTACATAGTTAATCGCACCCCCACAAAAGCATTACAAGGTTTAACACCGGAAGAAGCATGGAGTAAAACTAAACCTGATGTAAGTCACTTTCGTGTGTTTGGTAGTGAAGCATGGGCTCACATTCCGGATGAAAAACGGAAAGCATTGTAGCCTAAAAGTGAAAAGTGCATATTTGTTGGATATTCTGAAGATGTAAAAGGTTATAGACTTCTTCAACCACATTCTCATGATATAATCATTAGAAGAGATGTTAAATTTGATGAAAATCTCTTGGCCTGCGAGCCTAACTCGGCGATTGTGCCATCTTTGGCCTGCGAGCCTGATTCGGCGTTTGTGCCTTCTTCTGCTTCTTCTTCTTCCAACTTCCTTGACAGGTTTCCAACTCCAGTTTCTGATGATGACAGTGAGGATGAAAATCCACCTCCTCCTGCTCATGTTCCTCCAGTTGCACCAGCACAAGTGCTTCCTCGATGGGTCTGTTCAACATGTGAAGCAGTTGGTGATCTTGCCAGTGATCCTAGAGATCAACGTCGAACACGTTCTCAGTTTCAACGATCCTCTTCTCTTTTGGCTCAAGTTTCCGAGAATCATGATCCAGAAACTTTTGCAGAAGCTTCAGGGAATCCAGATTGGGATGCAGTCATGGATGAAGAATATCATTCCTTAATGGCAAACGATACTTGGGATCTTGTACCTCTTCCAAAAGGACAAAAACTTGTCAGATGTAAATGGGTCTACAGAACTAAGTATGCATCAGATGGAAGTGTTGAAAGACTTAAGGCAAGGTTAGTTGCCAAAGGTTTTTCTCAAGTTGAAGGGATTGACTACGATAAAACCTTTGCTCCTGTCGCAAAAATGAACTCCATCCGCCTTGTTCTTTCCCTTGTAGCCTTACACAACTGGGAAGTCCATCAAATGGATGTCAAGTCTGCCTTCTTGCATGGTGATTTATAGGAGGAAAGTTACATGGAACAACCTCCTGGCTATGTTCATAATAACTCTAGCCTTGTTTGCCACCTTAAGAAATCCTTATATGGCCTTAAGCAAGCTCCTAGAGCTTGGTATGCCAAAATGGATAACTTTCTCCTTGACACTGGTTTTTCTAGATGCCATTCTGACCCTAATGTCTATACCAAGAAAGTAGGAAACCATCTCATCATACTTGTTCTTTTTGTTGATGACCTTATTCTTACTAGTAGTGACCCTAAGCTTATAACACATGTGAAATCTAGTCTTAAACAAAATTTTGAAATGTCAGACTTAGGACATTTGCATTATTTTCTTGGTCTCCAAGTCCTGCAAACCAAAGAAGGAATCTTTCTTTCTCAGTCTAAGTATGCTTGTGACCTTCTTCGTCGCTTTCACATGGAAGATTGTACCCCAGCCCCTTCTCCCTTCCAGTCTGGAGTTAAACTTTCTTCCACTTGTACTTCACCTGAAGTCGATGCCACCTTATATCGTCATCTTGTTGGTAGTCTCTTATACTTGACTCATTCCCGTCCTGACCTTTCCTTTGTCGTTGGTCGTGTTGCTCATTATATGCAGACACCTCATGAAAGTCACTGGAAAGCAGCTAAAAGAATACTTCGATATATTCGAGTCACAGTTCAATTTGGGATTCATTACAGTACAGGGGGGGAACCTTTGTTGGTTGGTTTCACTGATTCAGATTGGGTCGGCGATCCTGATGATCGAAAGTCTACTGCAGGTTATGTTTTCAGTCTGGGATCTGGACCTATTACTTGGGCTTGTAAGAAACAACAAGCTCTTTCTCTTTCTTCAGCAGAGACAGAATATCGAGCAGCAGTTAATGCCAGTTAGGAAGCTTTATGGCTTCGACAGATCCTTTCAGAGTTTGGATTCAAGCAGCAGCAGCCTACTCCACTTTGGTGCGACAATCAAAGTGCCATCAAGCTTGCCAAAGATCTAGTTCTACATCAACGCAGCAAACACATTGAGCTACATATGCACTTCATCAGAAATTTTGTTCATGATCGTGTTCTTGAAGTGCTCTTTTGCCCTACAGATGATCAAGTTGCAGACATCTTCACCAAGTCTCTTACAGAAGCGAAGTTTTCTAAACTTCGATCTATGTTAGGAGTTAAGGAACTTGTCATTAAGGGGGGATAGGCTCTAATGCCTCCTTCCTTCTCTTAATAGTGTCACTTTAGTAAATCCTTCAATCCTATCCCAAGTTGTTCTTAAGGGGGGATGTTAGGATATTTAGACAGTTAGGAGATAGTTAAGATCAACTTGTGTAATATATCAGTTAGGGATAGTGTGTTTCTTTAGTATGCATTAGTATGCATTTGTAAATACTTAATCCGACGGTCACGATATGTTCCCGACATAGAGTTATCTGACGGCTCAACTTCTCTTAGATCAAACCTAACCTTGATCCGTGGCTTAACACCCAATTGGTCCATGATCTCTATTTAAAGAGCATGGAGGGTCATTGTTTAGTTGATCGATTATGAGAAGCTCATTTGTAACTTTATTTCTTTGCATAATAAATTGTCCTGTAGAAGCTATTTGGCCGGGGCCATGGAGTGTTTCCCTCAAGAGGGTTTAAAACACGTCAAAACATCGGTGTGTTGATCTGTGATCTGTTTGTGTGAAGTGGTTGCTCTTGGTGTTCGGTCCTTTGGTAGTACCCTGTGTACCCGAACAAGGAGGTACAAAAACAATAGAAAAAATATTTGAATGACATGAATATAAGGATTAAGGATATTTTAGTCAAAGATCTAATGCTCTTGTATGATAGTAGGATAAAAGGAAAACCAAGAAAGTTAGAAATTGCATGGATGGGCCCCTATATAGTCAAAGAATTGAACCATAATTGAAGCATCCATCTAACACTTTAGGGTCAATTCTTCACCAAATTCGTTAATGGAGCTCGACTAAAAATATACCATATATAAAGAGGCACCTCGTCAACTAGTGGTCATATCACCATTCGTCACCCATCATGCCTCGAGGTTTGTGTTTTTTTAATTAGAATGAATAATTAGTTCATTTTAAAATAGTTATTTAACTAACCTTTCATATATAAAATATAAAAATGGAACCAAGACATGGACCCTAGCAGGAGAAAAGTGATTCAACACAATGATAATTGATTGGGTGGAGAAAGAAGAGTAGAAGAGTGTACGTATGAAATAGTGAAGATGTAGCAAACATTCACTTAATATCGACCAAAGAAAAAGAGAATCTGGCAATGAGACAACTAATCCATCTAGCAAAAAATATGAAACTGCACAGATGAAGATGACCCACCACTGACCAATGAATGAGGAGACCAACCGAGAATTTAAGCATGGACAAGATAATCTTAACTTGGACCATTGAATATTGAGTGAATCAAATGGATTGCGAACCAAAATTCCAGCACAATTTTCATCAAGTGTGTAAAGTAATTTTCTGGCACAAAGACTACAATTACCATACTCACCTACGCGTAATATATGCTCATCATTTTCCATGCTTATAAATACTCCATTACTGGAATATTATTGGAAAAGTTTTTCTTGTGAATTGGAGAAAGCATAGTCCATTCTGAAAGTGACTGATTTTCAAATAGACCTCTTGACTGTAGATAACCAACAGCTATAAATGAAACCCAAGAAATTCATATCATTAGTTAAATCAAAGGAAGATGAGGAAAAGATAAAAGCACAGTAAGAGGAAGCAACATTGACACCCCTACTATATTTTCTTAAGGGTGAATCCACAAAGCTGGTTCAGCATTTTTGGCAAGCGGAACCCAAAAAATTTGTTTTTCATACCCTCGATCGAGGTATTTTCAAGCCCTCGATCGAGGTTTAAAACGTCCATCGAGGGTTTTAAAATACCTCGATCGATGGCTTGACAATACCTCAATCGAGGGTTGAAACAAGACCTCGATCGAGGGTTTTTAAATACCTCGATCGAGGGTTGAAACAAGACCTCGATCTAGCTTTTCAAAAGCTCGATCTAGATTTTAAAAGCTTGATCTAGCTTTTGAAAAGCTCGATCTAGCTTTTGAAAATCTAGATCTAGCTTTTGAAAAAAAAAGGCCCGCAACCTTTTCTTAGGCCCTCGATCGAGTAATTTGCTCAATCGAGGATTTTAAAATACCTCGATCGAGGTCTAGTTAAAACCCTCGATCAAGGTCTAGTTAAAACCCTCGATCGAGGTCTAATTTAACCCTCGATTGAGTTATTTTAAATACCTCGATCAAGCAATTCAAATAGCTCGATCGAGGACCTCAAAAACAGGCCGAGAGCCCTTTTCACTGCATAATGAAAGTTTTGTCTTCCTTCTAGAGGGTTAAACCATGTCATTAAATGCACATTAATGGGCAGACTTGATACCATTGGATTCGTCAAGGAATCCTCTATCTAGATACATAAAATTTATGAATTTTTATGTTCGTATGTCTTTTGTTTTTAAATTTCTACTAAAACTTGCCCCAAAAAACCCTGCCGACAAATTCAATTGAGCTCAAAGATAAATCCACAACATTCAAAATACACATCCAAAAAATTTGAAAAAATACACAAGCACTAGATAAACGCGTCCTCTTAAAAAGGGTATTTTTAGTTTTGCAAATTATGTAAACAATCAAAATATATGGTGCACGAACACACATGTGTGCAAAATGTGATTGAAATATTCATTGGTCAGTTTCGAAAAATAATAATAAATATAATTTTTCAAGAAAAATAGGTAAGCACTAGTGCATTCTGTCTAGATCATGTTCACATATTTCATTTTTTTTAATTATTACTTTAACATTAAATTATTGTGCACGAACACAAACTACTTGTTAATTGCTCTTCAAATTTTTAAGTACACACATTTCATTAAATAAAAATTCGACACGATAAATGACATTGGTATATTTCAAAACAAATATCATTGGAAATCCAACATAATTCTCTACATTTCTTTTTTCAACCGCATGTCAAAATTCATGTGGCAAATATGAGTTTCGAGGGGTTCAATTTAATACATGAGTAAAATTTCCATTTTTCACAGTCATATTTGGCCAAAAAGAGTTACCCATCTTCATGGAATCACCCTTAATCGAATCAATAAATCCAATATGGAGGAGCGCAATTGGAAAAAAAATGCATATATTAGATAATGGGGAATAAGGGGCAAGAAATGGATCAAGGAAGCTAACAGGTCAGTCATAGCTAAAATAAAATAATTACTTGAATGTGTTGGAGCTAGTGATCCATGGGAACCTAAAATACCTAATAACTAAGTTTATCGTGAGCAAATACCATGATTGAGAAATATGGTTGGACAAGCCCATAGAGATAAATAAATATCTAATTTCCCATATCACTGGCCTATTGAATAGAGGAGAACCAGTCTCCATAGTGACTAATCCTTTCGATATTGTCAAGAAATTTATAGGAACACTAGCAAGGAAAAACTTAAAAGGGTTAATAATCATCAAAGTCACATATCAATTGAAAGAATGGACAACAATAATAATCTCATTGTGTCTAACAAATTCTGGTCGGCCATTTGACTTGAAATTAAAAATACTAAAGGAAATGAAACACATTTTTCATGGCACAAAGATGTTTAACTGGGATGACCACCTGGCCTCCATAGTCAAAACGAATTGTGAAAAATTCCAAGAAACTAGGAAGACAATTCATTTTTTGTCATTTCTTATATGGATCGCAATGGAGAAGATAACGCTAGTCGGTGAGGCGATATTTACTAAAACAACACTGGAAATAATGAACAATTTTAGAATTTTCTCACCCAAGGGATCACCATCTGGTCAGGAAGGGTTAAAATGCTTCTTGAAAATTGGTTCCAAGTGGTGGAAATTAAGTCTGATGTTAAAAAAAAGACTAACAAAGAAAATAAAAAAAGATGAAATGAACAGGAGGATGCATAGAAAGAAAGAACAAGAGGACGCATGGAAGCATGCTCAACAATAAGTAGAGGTTGCACAAGTCATTATACCATTTGTAGGACCTCACCTAGAAATACCCCTCAACAAAATTTATAGTCTCTTTGGGTTTTTTTTAACCTTTCTCTAGCAAGTACTCAACCATCAAAATTAGTAGAATGAGTATGAAACTACTTTACTTATGACTGACCAATTTAAAGAATTTGAAGAAAGGGACTCAACATCTCTAAGAATACAAGGTCCTTGCGACTAAATTGATCATGGTATTGAATAATTAGTATTCATATTATGGGGAAATTTCATTGAAATGTAGAATACGCAGACCACTATCAAATATTTATACACAAGGAAGATCACAACAGATCTAGAGACCAATAGAATTTTATATGAACAAATTATAATGGAACACCAATGCATTTTAGATTTGAAAAAGAAGGATCATCAATAGCTGCATGAATCCAAGACTGCATAGGGTGAAGTCAATTGTCTAACTAGTTTCATATATAGATTAATGCATGCCACAGAGCTTCAACACTAGTATGTTGGTCCTAACCTTCAAAAAATGCAGAATAGGCTTCTAACAAAGAAATTTTTGCAACTATCAGAACTCACATCAGTCAACACAATATCAAGTTCGTTCTATCCAACTGAGAATGTTTTCAATAGTGTCTTACCATATTTTTTGTTTCCATAATTGAAGCTTGTGTTGAAGCCACTCCACTTGGTGCAACATCCACTTCGCAGCAACCACAAAATTTATAAGTTTTTTGTCATTTTCTTGTTTATTTTTGTAAATTTACATCTCCCTAGTCTCTTCGGGATGAAGAATAGTTTTGGAGTGGGGGATATGTTGGAGGAACCTAGTCAACAAGTCAAATAGGTCTCTCGACTGACCACCTAATGGTCAACCCACTCTAGTCGAGTTGGTTAGGCCAACTAGTAGACAATTAACAGTTATAAATGTCTAACCAATTGTACATTGCATATATATATGTTGTTTAGCCATGATGATATAGAGAATATTATCCCCCATTGTACATTATGGCCTTTTGATATAATATAATACTTGTTGTTGCTGTGACCACTACTTCTTCTTCTTCACTCTCTTTATGTATGCATGTTCTCGTATATAATTATCTTTGTATAACGCACAGTCTACTTGTAACCACATGTAATCACGTAGATTAAAACCATTAATATTCCAAATACTTTTCAAAATTACTTTCCCCAAATTAACTTTTTCCCTAATGAACTTGGCTTCACTTTTCCTCAATGTTATTCAGTAGGCATTCTTGGAAAACATAAAGTACATAATGATCAAAATAAATCAAACTTACTTACACACCATTTATTGTTTATGGTGTTTAATGTTACAACCCTTATTTACAACATCAAATAATTTAATATGTGCAAAATTGATCTAGTAAACTTAAGGGGGTAAACTTGGTATATTACATTGTGGCACTCTATCAATGTGTTCCACACGTGCTTACCAATTTGCACTATATATCAAGATATCATTAGAGAAAATTAGCCCAAAATGGTGTAGGAAGGGTCTAAAGGTCTTGTTCATGAGGCTTTAGAAGGTGAATGGTGCATTGCAAAGTCAAACTGGAATCACAAAAAACTAGGCTAATAGACATCATGTATGTGAAACGTAGTCTTGGGGATGTCAACTTCCTTCACTTTTACTTGGTGGCATTTAGAGAAAAAGTCAAATTTGGTGAAGAACATGAGAGCATGAAGCTCATCTAGAAGGTTGCCGATCATTGGAATTGGGAATATTTCCTTTATTGTAAACTTATTGAGAGTAGAAAATTTAGGGTACATGCGCCACATGCCTTCCTTTAAGTTATGACCATAACCACTAGTGATGAGTAAGGCCTAGTATTGTGATGTATGACACTTACCTCTAACAATTCAAAAATATTTTTTTCAATTTCATTCTTTTGTGCAAAAGAGTGTCTATAAGGATGAAAATTTGGTGGTTAACTATCGAGAACCAATGAAATACCATGACCATGATATCCTTGCGATGGGGTAAAACTAATTGGTATCTCAAAAACCTGTCAATGATTATTAAAACCTATTGTAATTCAAGGTGGATTTCTGTTGTGGGACTATCTATAACCTATATGGCATTGAATTGGGAAATAATGGTATAGTGGAATTATAAATTGTCCATAACATGAAAATGAATGATTCCCAAGGAGCCTAGTTGAAGCCCTTTGAAGATGTGTGTATGACCATGTTTAGTAAAGCTCATGTATAATTCCTTGAAATTCATGGTAACTTTTGTTAAAGTGTGTAGCCATTCTTCTCCCAAAACTATATCACAAACAACTATATCTATTGTAAATATATGTGTTTTGAGATGAAAATTCCCCAGTTGGAGTTTTACATTTTCATATTGTAACAACCCTAAATTATACTAAATTTTGGGAAATTAAAACTTTTATTTTACCTAATGAAAGTAGCATATCACAAATTTATTTGGTACTAAAAGAATATATATATATATATATATATATAACATTTCCAATAACTTCAATGTTGTAACATCCCCAAAATACATCAAAATAATGGATTACTATAACTGTATATCATTACAATGTAAAAATTAATATGATACTCATATCTAACTTCTTTTATACAAGTAAACATGACTCATCTTGATTCCTTGTTCTTGAAATTAAGTAGCCAACATGCTTATATCACACCAATAACACAGTAAAGGATTTATTCTAAAAGTAATCTATATATATTATAATGTTTACAAATCATATCCACATAATTCTAATATGTTTTGATACGGTTGTGATCCATATCCATATCAATTTATATGTAATTTAACATATATCTATCCATTTTTTTAATCCATGGAACCCATATATATATCTTGAGATTCCCTCATACTTTGAAATTGTGAAGTATCTAATATTTCCAATGCCTATATATATAATTATAAACGTATTCTTAAGACATTGAAAGGACACTACACTGTGTATAAAATAATCCAATGCTATTTCAATATACAATATATTTATAATTCCCATAAATTAACTACCAACCTTCTTCCTTATAGATAACTTGTAATTTGAGACAATCTACTATCCTAAAAACAAACATATTCTTAAGGTAACTTGACGACCATTTCATGCATTTATTCACATAATTTACTTGCATAGTTCGACTATATTATAAGCCAGCTCCATAGAGTAACTATTATTTGGGAACTAAAAAAAATATAGTTAATGTAAAATTGACAACGCTGCCACCTACTCTATCACCGAACCAGTCGGTTCTTGGATAACAACAACAAAAAAATCAATAAGAGATCAGATGAAAAGATTTGGGCTTCGTATTAAAACGTTGGAGATAAAAGTGGTGGATTAAATGAGAATCTACAAGTTACTTCCATAGGTTGCAATAATACAAGCCTCAAGGTCCTGTCAAAGGATGATACAAGTTACACAAAAACATCCTCCATCGATTTCGTTCTTCCATCTTGCGTCAACATTCTACTTAGACGTCTCAACCAAAAACAGAAGGAACGGGAAAAATCTATACACAGAAGATGATAGGCAGTTAACAGAAAGTTGACATTAAAAAAAGTGGATTTCCGAATGCAGGTTTATTAATAATTTTAATTACTCATATATATTGATTACCATAAACCCTGGACATGCGGGTGTAACTCACGATGAACTCGCATATTACGATTTGAATGGAAAAAACAATAAGAGATGCATAATGTATTCAAATTTTTCTCTGAATTCAGAGATTAAAACTCCCTTTTAAGAAAAAACACATTAGATCAACGGTTTAGGCACAGGTTCAACAACAAATGCACAGACCAGGTTCAACTCAACTAGACTGTAGTTAGATATAAGGTGTTAACTTCTGGTCGTTAGGGAAAGGTTCACCAAACAAAGAACAAGATCCAATAATCTACACTGAAGAGGGTCGGCGATATGAACAATGAGGATACAACCGACGTTATTGTTAGGTTGAAATATTGTCGTTCAATTCCATTGTAGTACTTGCCCAACTATTTAATTTGTCAATCCGAGGTTTGTAGGCTTACGAATCACATGCAAAATATATGCAGGACTGAAGTGAAATTAATCTAATCTAACCCCCCTTGCTAATGGTTGATTTCTAATCTAATTCCCCCTTAAGCTGAAACACACAACTGCTAATCTAATGCTGGAAGCTGAAACACACTGCTGAAAGTAAATTGCATAAAAGAAAGACAGCATATGAAGAGAAACGAGACAACACATGTGAGCTCACATTAACAATAAAGAAATCTTAATTTACATCACACAAATCAATGGCAGATCATGAAAGCATCAAAACTAAGATTATGAACAAAAGCTAAGAATCCCCTTCTCCATATTACGAAGTCAAAAACTAACTTCTACAATCTGAGACTAATCTCCTCCTAATTTATGATCTATCTACTATCAATCTACTCCCTCTACTATTCCCCCAAAATGAAGAGAGAGCACTCTCTTTTATACATGAATTTCTTTGAGAAGAAGATAACCATCTCATAATGATAGATCCATTATTCTCTCAACCACTCTCAACTAATTTCCTATTATTACAAAGTATGATCCATTCAAATCCTCCACATGTCTCTCACAAATTCTCCACATGTTTCTCATACATCCTAAATAAGATATGCCAACCAAATCTCCATGATCTTCTCCTTGGAATATTCTTTGAATAACTATCTCCATGAAATGGTGGAGGAGATATTCGAGGAGTCTTTCTTTGAATTGATCCTTCCATATTCCTACACATTACAAAGCTCATCCATACTTGAGATATTAGTGAAAAACATGTTATTTTCCAATATTTAATCATAAATTCACTTATAATACTAAAATGAATAAAATGGAAAATAATAAGATGAAACTCAAGTATATGTATGGAAATGGTATGATGAAAGGTTAATGGGACGATGAAATGTGAAAAATAGCGAAAGGTAAAGTGGATGAAAATAGGACATTTTTGAGTCCCAACATACTCCCCAACTGAACTTGTTGCTTGTCCTCATGCAACCATGCATGGATCTTCTTAAAAACTTTTGGCATCTAAATTTTGGATTTGATTGATGATGTCTTTCCAACAATGAATATTTCTAGGGTGTGAGTAGCAGCTGACATTTTCTTATGGTTGGTTCTTGTGTAACAACCATGAATACAAATAATGTTGGTTCTTGTGTTAACAACATTTATCTCATTATTTGTTTTCTTAACACATAATGAGAAGATATCTATGTGCATAAGATATCAATGTGCATAAAAAAGCATCAATGTGTATAAGAAAGCCTTTTCTTTACTTGTATGAATCATGCCAATATGTGTATCCAGGTGTATGAAGCAAAGTGCAACAAAGGATTTGTCGGAAAAGAAATGTTGGTGAATGATAAATGAGATGAAAAATGGAGTGTTGGTAGTGGAAAAATGGAATGATGGTAGCAAAATGATGATAGTGAATATAGTTCAGCTATGAAATGGAAGGTTTGGCGGAGTAACAGCTGCGGAGTAACAACTGTTGGAGTAATAGTTGCGAAAGTAGGCAAATCTGGTGGAGTAACAGCTGGTGTTGCAGCAAACTTCCTGAGCTAATCTCTCACAAACTATGATCTAGGTTTGGCTGAAATTTGGCAAGCACGTTTCTATAAGTCCAATGCATCTCCATACCAAAAATCAGAAAAAACTCACATAACGGATTTCGAGAAAAATGCAAATTGGTTGTAGGTGATGATAGAAAATTTAGCACAGACATAGTTGGTGTTGCAGCCAACTTCCTGAACTAATATTGCCCAAAATACAAACTGGGTTTGGCTGAAATTTTGCAAGAAAGTTTTTACTAGTCCAATTCATCTCCACACGAAAAATCAGAAAAATCCACATCACGGATTTCGATAAAAATGCAAATTGGCTATAGGTGATGATGGTTGTTTTTTCGAAATTCGTGCATTGGATTGAGCTGAAACTTTCCAATTTTGTTCATCATTATATTATCCATTCCCTATCCAAAAATCATGAGGATCCAATGTATGGTTTGTGAGATATACTCAATTTAAATTCTGCATTTTATATAAGGAGCAATATGCATGAGAAAATGAATAAGCTGCCACAAAAGATTTTCTATCCTCTGAAAATATGATTGCATTTGAGATCCCATAGAGTGTTCAACAACCTCTATCTTATCCTCCCCAACTGAACTTGTTGCATTTCCTCATGCAACTTGGCATGGGTTATGAAAGTGAAAAAGGAAATGGAGCATGGTGAGGGAATTTTCCAAATTATTCCTTGCTAGCATGTAAGGAATTGCATGATTAAAATTTAAAAAACAACATACCTCCACTTACCCAAAAATGATGATGAACTATGCAATAGGAGCGTGGTTGGTGATGTTGCTGGTGCAACTGCTGGATCAGAGAAGATGTCACTGCTGCAGGATAAAAATGTAACCAAAATTGTCGCTGCTGAATTATGGAGGACGTGACTGCTGTGACTGGATCATGGAAGATGTCACTGTTGCAGGATCATGAAAATGTAACTGTCAATGCTACTGCAGTTGTACTGGATCATGGGAAATGTCGAGGGCAGAAAGTGGAACTGTGGTACTCTCATATAGCTGAAGTCATGTTGTTGTAACTGCTGAGGGAGTCATGAAAAAGTGTATAGTCTTCACCCGCTACAAAACTTGATGGTACAATTCTAGTCATGCGAATAAATGTGTCGATGTCGAGCATGAAAAGAAGTCATTGGATTACTGGACATTGATGAATGTCGTTAACCAATGCAAGGCAAACTCATCATTGATGTCAATGAGTGCCAAGGAACCTGAGTACATCTTGCAAAGTGCAAATAGACGTGTTGATGTCGAGCCACTTGCAAGATATGATGATCAAGGGACATTGATGTATTCCCATGATTGTCTGTGAGAGAACTTGCCATTAAGGAATGCAAGCCTCCAAGTACTCAAAAGGGAACTCTAGTCTATATCCCAGATAAGGTGCCGAGGTCAATGGAGCAAGCCTTGTTGAAAGGTGGGCCTTAAGGAATCCCACATCAGTCAACGCGAGTTTTTACAAAAATATTGGTAGGACTATAGGAAAGATCTCAGTAGCAACAGTGCTTATGGCAAGGAAATGTAATTATGGAGAGGGAGCTGGTTTTATTCAGAAGGCAAACTGAAATGGAAAAAATGAACTAAAAAAGATAAAGGGATGTATGCGACTCAGAAAGATAGGCCTGTGTGAAGTCATGACAGATAAGGCAATGGAAAGTGGACTTCACATGGGTGACTAATTTGCTTTGAAGGATAGATGTGGGTATGATTCCAATGGATTTATGAATGGTTTCTGTGTAACAGCAAACGTCATGATGTTTATGATGAGTAACAGCTCCTTCAAACTGTCTATCAAAGCATGTTTCTCAAAAAAATTTGTGATTCTTGAAAAGTCACTTCAGTAGCAAAATGCGATTGTCTTCAAACCTGAGAAAAACTTAGTACTAATCCTGCATGAAATTCGTGAGAAGTTCGAAAGACATAACTTGCAGAAAGAAATATGAATGCAGCAAATAAGAGTTCGAAAATAAAACGTGTTTTTATACATGTTGTCGTTGTGCACTTGTTTCGTCATTGACTACTATAGCTGTAACACCTGGTTGTAACATACTTCCACATACAGATGATTAATATGCGAGTAAAGAAGTCATGACCAAACAATGGTGTTTTTGCGAATGTATTGTTGTGTAGCAACAAACATCATGATGCAAAAAAAAAAAGTCTCTCTACTATTTTTCCCGTTGATTGCTGTCAAGGTGTCTTGAAGAAAACAAATTAGCGTTAAATGTAAAAACATGTTTTGAGATTTGTTCAGGAATTATAGAATGTCCATTTGCAATTTTTATTTTTTACAATGTTTTTATTTTTATTTTTTATAATTTTTTTTTTTTTTTCGTTTCATGATTTTATAATTTTTTTTGTTTTTGTTTCACACACCAAAAGAAAATGCAAAAACATTATGATAGTTCTGTCTTGGCCTCATCAAATATTCCCATGTGCATCAATAACGGTTTACTTGCTGATACCTATCCCTCAAGTTTTAAATATGCTTCTTAGGGCCACTGTCAAATTTATTCAAGCAAACGAAAGTTGTGCCAGAGCATGATCCTCATCAATTTGCCACATTAATTCCAAATGTTTTTCTTGCATGATCGGACCTATACATTGTCAGATATAATTGAATATGCATATGCAACGTTCTAAGCATCAAGTAACAATTATCAAGCAAACGATCATGGCATCAAAAACATTAGTGTTATGAAACATTGTGTGTAATAGAGATATTCAGTGAGCATGAGAAAAGAATTAGCTTCCTGCATAAAATCTAGCATAGGCACAAGAATCAACACAAAGATCATGGCCACTTTCCAGTTTCTTTCTAATGCAAAATCCTTTGCAAGCCAAACCATCTCTTCTAAGACATGCCTTGAACGCAATGTTGTTTTGTTGCAAACTTATCCTTGGTTTTGGTGTAGTCAAATGAAAGAATATGCACACTGACACAAAATCTGCAGTAAAAACATGCTTGATGAGTATAATTTCGCAAATGGTTATCATCAATATCTGCATCCGTGGCAGTCTTCTAATAGCATGGTCTCGTGGTATGCACTTGTTCAATTATATCCACAAAACATTATAAAAAAATCAAAATTCAAATTTGCAAATCTGCAAAAAGAAGATTGCATTATGAAAGGATTTTAACCGGTCAAGCTGATTCAAGCAAATTTGTACTGCACTGTCAAATTTCACAAGTCCATAGATGTCGATAATCTCAGAAGTTCAAATTCCTTCTTGTGGCTCATTGTTCTCATCTCTTTATTAATAGGCAGACATAACATTTCATTATTTAATACAGACTATAGATAATTGCAATTTGAATTTTCTGCACCTGTCATTTTGGTCCGCGGGTACCAAACTCCTGAAACCAATGTCACAACAAAAAGGAAATATCGTGCAGCAGATTTACACCATTCGTAACCCAACAAAGAGAAAAGTCAAATATGTAATTATTTCTCCATGTAACAACGTTAACCTCTACAATTTTATGGATGAAATGACAAATTTCTCATTGCTTTCGTCAATCAAAGTATTTATGGACGAGAGGTAATGCATTTCCCATTAGTCGCCTTCTTATAAAGAGAATGTAGAATAAGCTTGTCGCTGTCAGTGTTATTTGCAGGCAATGTCTTAGCTTTTTTGGTTGGATTGTTGGTAGTTTTCAACTGCCAATGTAGGGTACAGAAGCACAAAAATGTTTGTTGATGGCAATGGAGGATCTCACATGACAATCATCGTTCTAAGTCTGGAAGAGATGAATTGGCAGGAAGTTTGTTGTGATTTGTTTCAACAAACTTGCTAATTTGGAAACCGGCCGCAATAGTAAATCTGAGAATTACACGTTTAGAGAACCAGCTATATAGCTCAAACCGTAGCTTTTTTTGGGCGATTTCCTTTTCGTTAGATAAATGAGGTTGTTGCGCACAAAACCCATGTCCTCGATTTTCGCGATTCGTCTCCATATTCCCGCAAATCGCGACGCTAATCAATATGTTCCTAGCTGGCATGCGATTTTGGTTGGAACTGTTTCATTACTAGTTGGGGGCAATTGTGACATGAAGAGTTTCTATTTCTAAGTATGGGAACATTGACAATCTATGGTAGCCAAATGGAAATCGTGAATAGCCTTGAATGTCTGTTTTGGAATGCAAATGGGAAAGATTTTGCACAATTTCAACAATGTAATTCAATCAATCCCAATCACAGTTTCAGCTTTTATTACTATTTTCTTGGCCCGATCTAGACAATGCGCCTTCAAACATGTAGATCTAAATTATCACGTTGTTTCATTGTTGCTGCAGGTTGTTCTTTAGATCGAAGGATCTTTTAAGGAATTGCAGGTGAATGGAGTGGGAAAATATAGAAAATTTCAGAAATGGTTTGGCTGAGGCATTATTGCAGAGTTAGTTTGCAGGAAGCTAAATGATGAAAGGCAAAAAGAAAACAACATTGTGACTTCAATCAATGAGAAATTTGCAGGCGTAGCACTGTTTCAGCTGCTATTTTGGAGTTACTGTTTCAGCGTGGAATTAGAGACGACATTACGCAAACCAGAAATAAACCAGACCAAAACAGACTCAATTCAATTGTGACACAATTGCAGCCATTGTTTCAGCATGTAGTGACAATTTCAGCATGGAATTTCAGTGACTGTTTCAGCTTAGAATTTCCAAAGAATGCATTCGCAACCCACATGAATTTGTAGGCCAGTTTTATTTTGTAAATTGAATTTTTTTTAGCAAATGGAGATAAATGAATTGCAAATTTAAAAAGGAAATTAATTAAGCATGTTTGCAAAACATTAAATTATTAATTCCCGAAAAACGTTAAAAACATACATTCTACTTTTTGATCCTCAGATTGCATGAAGCGCGGAGGAGAGCATACTTATTGAAAACTAAAAACTAAAAATAAAATCCTACCTGCTCTATGCTAATTAACATTCAAAAAATAGTTACGTGTAGTTAAATATCCAATGTAGTCATTCACGTAACAGTAATAAGAATATATTTTGTATCAATTTTTCAAATAGAAAATGAGAATAAACAAGAATGTGTGAAATTAGTTGTGGAAATTCTGATTTAACAAAATAAAAACAAAAAGACTGATCTAATCTAATTCTTACTTGAAACCATTTTTCGATAAGGCCTTCGTAGGTGCAATTTCCCTCACTTAGATCATGCTGCAACTCCTTGTTGTCCTCCTCGACCTCCTGCTCACATAATTGTTCGTCATTAAATGTGCAGGATTTTTCATTTGTTATTTCTTCATTTGTTTATGGAGAAGTAATTAAGCTCTTGGCTGCTCTCAGGATCTCCTCTTCATGGGAAGAGGAGATCCTTACTTTTGCAAGGATCTGAGTGAGTTGTTCCAACCTTAAACTCATTGTTAAATCACTTTGAAAAAGGGATTCTTACAACACCCAAATCTAAATGAAAAAAAATTAAAAAAAAACACTCCAAAAAAAAACACTCTGTACAAAAACCATTACTCTTCACAGCTGCAAAAAAAACACACTTGCTGAAATTGAAATTCACACTTGCAGAATTGAAACACTCATTGCAGAAATCGAAATTCACACTCTAATTTACGCTTGCAGAAAAACAAACTAAACTTCAATCCATCGTGCCTCCCCGGCAACGGCGCCAAAATGTTAGGCTGAAATATTGTCGTTTAATTCCATTGTAGTACTTTCCCAACTATTTAATTTGTCAATCCGAGGGTTGTAGGCTTACGAATCACATGCAAAATATATGCAGGACTAAAGTGAAATTAATCTAATCTATCCCTCCCTTGCTAATGGCTAATTGCTAATCTAATTCCCCCTTAAGCTGAAACACACAACTGCTAATCTAATGCTGGAAGCTGAAACACACTGCTGAAAGTAAATTGCATAAAAGAAAGACAATATATGATAAGCAACGAGACAACACATGTGAGCTCACATTAACAATAAAGAAATCTTCATTTACATCACACGAATCAATGGCAAATCATGAAAGCATCAAAACTAAGATTATGAACAAAAGTTAAGAATCCCCTTCTCCATATTACAAAGTCAAAAACTAACTTCTACAATCTGATATTTATCTCCTCCTAATATATGATCTATCTACTATCAATCTACTCCCTCTACTATTCCCCCAAAATGAAGAGAGAACACTCTCTTTTATGCATGAATTTTTTTGAGAAGAAGATAACCATCTCATAATGATAGATCCACTATTATCTCAACCACTCTTAACTAATTCCCTATAATTACAAATTATGATCCATTCAAATTTTCCCCATGTCTCTCACAAATTCTCCACATGTTTCTCATACATCCTAAATAAGATATGCCAACCAAATCTCCATGATCTTCTCCTTGTAATATTCTTCGAATAACTATCTCCATGAAATGGTGGAGGAGATATTCGATGAGTCTTTCTTTGAATTGATCCTTCCATATTCCTACACATTACAAAGCTCATCCATACTTGAGATAATAGTGAAAAACATGTTATTTTCCAATATTTAATCATAAATTCACTTATAATACTAAAATGAATAAAGTGGAAAATAATAAGATGAAACTCAAGTATATGTATGGAAATGGTATGATGAAAGGTTAATGGGACGATGAAATGTGAAGAATAGAAAAAGGTAAAGTGGATGAAAATAGGACATTTCTGAGTACCAATAGTTATCTATCTCTAACAAATTGTTATTGGGGCAGAATTTTCAAATGAACATAATAGATGCACCAATCATAAAAATGGAGTAATTATATTGAGGAGATAAAACTTGATCGATGGTAAAAAAAAATTAAGAGAGTTATCTACGATCCCTTGCTCTAGGAAGAGGGATCTACTGCGAGCCGAATCAAATCAGCAAAGCTACCAAGCATGGAAACATTTTAAACAAATTCAAAATAAACAACGCTGGTGCACTCATAACTCAGACCGCGACCAGTTGAACAAAGAGGAGGTTTAAAACTTTAATCGATTTCATTGGAAAACAAGGAGGTGGTTAAGTCTAGGTATCTACAAATCATTTGATAGTTACTCACACAGTAGACGAACCCCTTTTCTATTATTTTTTTCAGTAACCTATAGGATACCCGATCCCAACACTTGTCTATTGTGCAAATATTCTAAGTTGACCGAAATAAGAACTATGTAGAAGATCTAAGAGGTCAATTCACCTGTCAAAAAATGATTTGTGACTAAAAAATATTTAGGATCCAAAATTTTCATTCAAATGTAACATATTATTAATCAAATAAATTATGTACATAAAACTTCATATATGTAAGAGCTATTACTTGTTTCCAAATTTTGAAATATATTTCGCAGCGTGCTTATGCAATACATATATTATTTTGACAGAGTTCTTAATTTATTGCAAAGTATCATCATAAGCAGAGGGTAAAATAAAAATAAAAAGAGCCAATTTCAACAGAGGTTCAAGCACAATATCTGACAGTGGTTTCATATTATACGTAATATTCGCATAAAACCAAGTTCATAATTCTTAAACAAGATAAATAACATTAACATACCAGCAACATTCGAAACATGCATTCCATGGTATAGTAATATATACAAAACCTCACTCTATAATTTATTTACGAAGTCATAAACCAATTTTCCAAACAATGCCACCATGGCTTAATATTAAAAGAAAAGTAACAATATAATAATACATTTCACCATTTAAATGATCCATATAAATAACGAAAAATCTACTTACTTGCAATAATGAAAAAAACTGATTGGAGAATGAGGTCCTCCAACCATAGAAGTGAGTAGCACAAACACTAGCTCATATCCACCCCTGAGCTAGATCACCACCATGCACACGAGAACCTCAAGAAAAAACATCCATGTGGCAATCTCTCTCGGAGTCTATAACAAGTTTAGTGATGGACTTATGAAAGAGAGAAACACTCAACTCATGCACTCGTAGCACAATTTCTCCATGCACAACACGACGTCCCATACTATCTTAGTGCACCAATATATATAAATTTTGGCTAGGCCTTGTGCCATCCCAATCAAATCTCAATCAATCCTTCAATCCCTATGATTTAGGATCTTGTCTGGTAGTTGAGTTTTTAGATTTGTTTCGATTGCTAAAATATCCTTTGCTTGCTTTACACATGTTCTATGTGCCATGTTGGTGTCCCCTCCTTTAGCTAAATTCTCCAAGTGTCTTTTTTTATTAATAATAAGAAATAGGTGGTTGTGCAAAGTGGCACTCACATCTCTTGTGAGTAATTTTGAATTTTTAAACAACTCTTACAAACATAATTGTTTTTGAAATATTTTCACAAATATTAAATCAAAAATAAAGTAATAATGCCTTCAGGGTATCACACATATTTTCCTCCACATTTCATCATACCTCCATTAGCTATCATAATTTGATATTTTTGCATTAGGTAGACATAGGAATGGGATTCTTTAGCCTTGGGAATATAAATAAAATTATGGGTGCTTCCGGTATCAATAAAATAAATAAATTTTATATGTTTGATGTAGACAAGTAGTTTCACAGTTTGAGGAGAAGAAATTCTAGATAAAGCATGGGGGGAGGTTAAGGGTTCTTCCTAATGAAATTTAGGCTCCATATATGCTTGTAGACTAGGTTCATTGTCGACTACCTTTTAACTTAGAGTTATCTTCCATAGAGATTTATTCTAATTGGGCTAAAGAGGTAACATCAATTTCTAATAGTTGATATTATTCTCATTTATGACCAAGGACCTAATTCTCATCGCAATTATAGTATATTTTGTGCCTTTGATGCTCTATCATTTCTACTAGATATAATCACTATACTTTTAGGGGTTGAGCAAGTAAGTTGTCTAGGAGAGTGGCCTGTGAAGGGTGAGTGTAAGGCATGAAAGAAGTGGTTTTGGCTCATGCATTGATTACTATATCTTCTTCTTAATCTAGCTAAGAGGTCGTAAACTAGCCTAGTGATTTTTTACATTTTGACTAATGCATTGATATCCTTCTGTGAGGCCACCAATGAATCATTACTTATAGAAAGAATTTATTAAGTCTTGTGTATGTATTATTAATTTCTTAAAAGATATGCTAAAGTCTACAACTAATCCTATATGGTGCAACTTGGTAAACCATCCCACATAGTGGGTATCTCTCTTAAAATAACCATAAATGGATTTAACAAATTGACTCCATGTTATGTAGTCCCCACGTGATTTTTTATTGCACATTCCCACAATTGCAATCATTCCAAGTCCATGTACAACACCCCACTCTAAGTTTCATCATGTCCTAAAAAATTACATGAAGGAAATTTAGTGTTCAATCTAGGTCACCCAATCAATAGATCAAAACCATCAAACTTGTTCCTATCCACTTTAAAAATGTGGTTCAAGTGATTATCAATAAAGGATAATTTTTTAATGTGAGGACATGAAAGGTAATTTTTATGGTACAAATATCCCACCTTTGAAGATTCCTTAGTTGTTATCTCCATGTATGGTTCATTACATTAGCTATCAACTAGGATAAAGTGAGCTACTAGTCAACTAAGTTGGTCTTCAGTACTCACCAAAGAGGCCACCAAAAGTTTTTACAAGTTTTTTGCTTATTTTTGGATCATGGAAATCTCTTTGACCCATTACACAATAGCTTATTTGAGTTTTGTTTGAAGCACATAGTAGTGATCATATAGGTTTTCAAGCTACTTATCAAACTACATGGTGTTCAAGAAGGTCATCATGGTGTCAATGTGTGCCCATGGTGTTCTTTTAGAAAAGTACTACCACACCTAATAGTTCATAATCTAACACATTATGTGAAACAAAACCTTGCATCCTTTAATAAATTAATAATTGTGGTTAATACTTGTCATATGTTATGTTTGTTTGAGGATGAGTTATTTATAACTACTCTCTGGCTATGACAGGATTATGTTGTACTATTTGATTCAATATTTTTGAATATCAATTTTTGGCTGAAAAAAAAAATCAATCTTACTAAGTTTTTATCTTCTAAATTGATGTTGTGGATAGAGACATGAAATGGCAATGAAGACGGAAGGTTTCACGGTAGTGTAAGGGTACACTGTTAGATTCAGAAGCTTTAGGACTGGTTCAGATATGGTGTCGGATCCCCTGTTGCAGCAGGTTAACTAGAATGGAGGCACTAAGGGATGGGGAGGCTCGGCCTCCTGACCCCGGAGTGGTTGACATTAAAGGAAAAGGGGTGTTGGAAGCTCCGAACACTTTGGATGGCCAGGATATGGGTGGTCATAGTGGATTAATCAAAGAAACTAATCTAGCTACTGGACCGCGGAAACTGGGACAATGTATGCCAAAATCTAGAAAGATACCAAGACTTCAGATCGAATTAGAGAGGACATATAGTACATGAAGGAGCATGCTCTCATTGGAAAATTCGTTGGAATTTGGCCATCTGAGAAAGCCTTGTTATGGTGGATAAACACTACATGGAAACCCCAAGGTCACTTCGATCTCCAGCTTGGAGCTAAAGGGTTTTTCACGGTGGTATTCTTTAATGAAGCCGATCGAACCAGGATTTTTGATAATGGTCCATACTTCTTCCAATCAGCAGGCCTATATCTGAGGCCTTGGAAAGAACGTTTTAACCCGAATAAGGAGAATCTCACCATAGTGCCGGTTTGGATACGCCTGTATTCCCTTACAACAGAATACTGGAAGAAAGAGATAGTCACCGAAATTGGAAACATGCTAGGAGTATTTGTTAAAGTGTATGAACAAACAAAACAAATGAGATACACCTCGTATGTAAGAATATGTCTGTACATGGACATTTCCCAGGATCTACCAGAAGGAATTGAGATATTGTGGGATGATGAGGAATGGTTTCAAGCCATTGATTATGAGCAAATACCCTTCAGATGTAGACGGTGTCATGAACATGGCCATCTCTTCAGGGATTTACCCCTAAATAAAAACCCAGGAATGGTCAGTAATCAGGATAAGAAACAAGATGATGGGTTCACCAAAGTCACCAACAAGAAAAGATCATCCAAGAGTTCAGTTGGACCTGAGGTGAACAAGAAAGCTCAAACCCACAACATATATGCAGTCCTACAGGTTGAAAAGGGAGATGAAACCCCTCAAGGAAACTAGACTCAAGAAAATCTTGGCGCAAAGGTAAATCCTATAGCTGATCTAGCATTGGAAGAAACAATGGAAGAAGCTGAAGATCAGGATGAAGAAGGAGAGAAAATGACTTTCGAAGGGCTAGATCTAGAAATCCTAGAGGTGTTGGTCTCGGCAAAGGATCCAAATCCTCTTTTGCAAAATCAAATCTCCCTACTAGAGAAAGCCATACTCAAAACTAAGCAACCCAAAGGATTAGGAATCATGTCGGATCCCATGAAAGAATTTGAGGGAGGAAAAAAGAAAGGAAGAAAGGATAACAGAGGAAGGCACAACAATGCACAGAGGATTCAACTTCTAGGCTCTCAGTTGTTTAATTCAGGCCAGTACCCGGCTATTGTCACAGCTCTTGCGACCAACCCCAAATAGTTTATTAATGCGGATTACAACCTGGAATATAAGAGGCTGTAAAAGCCCTCTGAAAATCCGGCTTCTGAAAAGGAAAATTGAAGTGGAGAAATTGATGATAATGTTTCTTCAAGAAACGAAATGTTCAGTGGAAGAACTTAAAGATATCGGTAGGAAGGTGTGGCATAACTGTGAATTTATGGCGATAGGAGCTAGAGGAATGGCAGGGGGCATGGGTATTTTGTGGAACCCAAGGAAAGTTTCTCTGTCAGGTTTCTTTGCCTCCCAGTATTACCTCACGACTGCTTTGCAGGGGTTGGGGATGAAAACCCACGGATTCCTCTCAAATGTGTATGGACCCTCAACGCTTAATTTGAAACTCTCTTTCTTGAATTCCTTGCAGACCCTCAAAGAGAAGGTGGGATCATCTCCCTGGATTTTGGGAGGAGACTTCAACCTGATTCACCATCTTGAAGAAAAAAAGGTGGTATACGTCAGTTGAGTCCCATCAATGAACACTTTAACAATACTATTGAAGCGATGGGCCTGGTGGATATCAGAGCAACTAATGGTATGTTTACATGGAATAATAAAAGGGTAGGGGACAGAAGCATTGCGTGTCGGCAAGATCGGTTCCTGGTTACAGAATCAATTATGATGGCGGGGGGGGACCTTACAGTGGCGATTATCCCATCAACGGGTTCAGATCACTAGCCGGTCAGTCTGGAATGGTCGCGGATCGGGGAAAACCTCCATAGACCCTTCAGATTTGAACAGTTTTGGTTGCTCAACAAGGAGTTCCCCGAGAAACTCAAACATTGGTGGATGGATATTCCGAATTTTGAGGGTACGTTGATGTACAAATTCCAACAAAAGCTAAAATTCTTAAAAAGTAAAATTAAGCATTGGAACTTGGAATCGTTTGGAAACATCTTCCAAGAAAAAATGCGGCTATATATTAAAATGAAAGAAGTTCAACAGAAAGGTATTTCTTTGGGCTTCTCGGAGGAACTAAAGTAGGAAGAACAAACTCTGCTTCAGGAATTTAATGATCGGGAAAGACAGGAGGAACTCCTATGGAAACAAAAGTCAAGGAATCGGTGGTTGCACGAAGGGGAGCGAAACACTAAATTCTTCCACATAGCTGCCATCCAACACCGCCATGCGAATCATGTGGTGCGTCTCAAAAGAAGGAATGGTACTTTCACTGAATCATAGGAAGATCTAGAAAATACTCTCAATGAATTCTTTAAAGACCTCCTGGAAGAACCTGAGGTAATCAGGTATGAGGCGCAAGCCCAAATCTTGCAGGTTATTATCAGGGTGATCAATGACGACCACAACCTGATGCTGATGAAACCTATAGAGATGGAAGAATTGGAGGAAACAGTTCAGCATATGGCGGAGGATAAAGCGGTGGGCCCGGATGGTTTCACCACTAATTTCTTTCACGCATGTTGGGCTTGGATTAAAGAAGAAGTGCTATCTCTGGTGGAAAACTCTAGAAAGTCGGAGACTATTCTAAAAGACCTTAATGATACCCACCTGTTGCTCATCCCAAAAGAGTCAGGAATTGAAGATCCAGGGAAGTTTAGACCGATAGCCCTCTGTAATGTGATCTACAAGATAATTACTAAAGTTATAGCGAATAGATTACGTCCTCTTCTCCCGCTTCTCATCTCGCCTAAGCAAGAAGGTTTTGTGGAAGGGCGCCAAATAGCTGACGGGATCAATCTGATACATGAGATTATTTACTCTAAAACTGAAAAAAAATCCCTAGTATGTTCTAAAGCTTGACCTTTCTAAAGCTTATGTTAGGATAAATTGGCAATTTCTTGATAAAATTCTGAGTAAACTTGGGTTCAATAAGGAGTGGACTAATTGGGTGATGAGTTTGGTTTCTACTGCCTTTTTTTCCTTCCTTGTGAATGGCACTCCTTCTAAGCCTTTCCAAGATTCAAGAGGTATTACGTAGGGGGACCCCCTCTCCCCTTTCTTGTTTATTATTGTGGCTGAAGGGCTGGGTCGACTGCTTAAATCTTTGAAGGGAAGTAAAGTAACAAAATTAGGGGTATGTCCCTCTGTGACGGTCTAGAACCACAAACTCATCAGCAATTTGTGGATGATACTATGTTAATGGGCCCTCCCAGCGTGCAGGAAGCAAGGGGGATTAAGGAGGGCTTGGATGTGTTTTTAATGGCTAGTGGCTTGGAAATCAATAAGGACAAGTCTCAAGTCTACTTCTTTAATACCCCAAGAATTACTAGAAGGAATATAATCTGCATCCTTGAATTTTCGGAAGGGAACTTACATTCCAAGTATCCGGGAGCTCCTATGGCAGAATCCACCATTAGTCAGATTTTGTGGAAAGACCTACTTGATAAAATGAAGTCTAAGATGGAGCAATGGACCTTCAGAATGCTAAACCTCCCAAGTTGTATCGTTCTGGTGAAATCAGTCCTTCAGGCCATGTCAGTTTATCTGTTCTCTGTTCTGGCAGTGCCTAAGACTGTCCTCAAACAAATTCGCAATATTCAGAGAAACTTCCTTTGGGGAGGCTCTGAGGGTCATATAAAATGGGCCTTGGTCGATTGGGATACCCTGTGCAGACCAAAAATGAATGGAGGGTTAGGCCTTCGTGACCCGGTGAGGTCCAATAGTATCATGGGCAGTAAAATATGGTGGAAGTGGATTAATCACACAACGAAACCTTGGGGTAGATTATGGCACATGAAGTATGCCCCTCGCTGGTCGAAGCATCAGCTCATCCGTTTTAATACGGAGTGTCCGGGTTCATGCATTTGGAAGGCTTCTTTGGAGAATAGGGATATCATCCATAAACAAAGCTTCTAGGAAATCAGAGATGGGGCCTACGCTCGGTTTAGTGAGTATGCATGGCAACAGATGCCCTGTCTCGAAAATTTGATTACGATCCATACTCTCCATTCATACCTTGGAAATAATCAACCAAAGTTGGTGCAGGAAGTATGGGAAGCGAATACGAAGGATGTCCACTTCAAAGTTTGGAAAACCAAGGCATGGTGGTAGGCCCTAACACCGGTTGAGAACATTGAGGAATTCTACTCGGAACTTACTAAGCGGAGAATCCCTATCCTGGATGGGGCAGACAAGATCAGATGGGGTTATTCCTCTTAAGGGAACTTCAATATAAAAGAAGCTATGGGGATTTCTTCGGGTTCCCATTTAATGGAAAAAGCAGAACGATGGAAGAAAATATGGAAGGGTAATTGGTGGCCCAAAGTGATAACTTTCTGCTGGCTCATTTTCGACCAGCGAATTTTAACGTGGGATAATTTGACTAGAAGGGGTTTCGTAGGTCCTTCCATGTGCCCAATGTGCAGGAAGAATTCGGAGACCATTAATCACTTATTGGACTCATGCCCGTTTGCCTCATTCCTTTGGGATAAAGGAGGTGAACGCTTCTGTAAGACGGCTCGGGTTAAAGATAGGCCGGAGCAACCATTTCAGAAATAGAGGATGGGGAACTTAGAGAGAAGTGCAAAAAACTAGTGGCAGAGGATAGAAGACACATCGAGGGTTGGATGGTTGAAGTTCGTAAGGGAAGTACCTGCCAAGTGGATAGAAGGGCCCCTCTGGCTCGGATTGAAACCTCGATCCCAAATTTACTAATGGCAATAAACGGCACTATTGAAGGCTTACATCACAGCCAGTCGGAAACACGTCAGGGTGGGAGGAACCCCGAGAGCAATAGAGATGCATTGGTAAATAACGTGGTGGCCACGTGGGATCCCACCAGTATTCTCCAGCCGGAAATCGCTACTGTAGGGCATGGATCGTTATCCAGGACGGATGCGTCGGCTTAGTGGAATGGGCAGGCTTTTCGATGGAGCTGACAACTTAATGATTGTCCAAAGTCGGTATGTGCGCCCAGCGGTTATAATCCTCCTCCGTACTCCGGATGAGAAGCTTAGCAGTACTTCGCATAAATGGAGGAATGTGAAGTTCAGATTTCGTGTGTGGGGAAGT
Organism: Larix kaempferi; assembly: GCA_027924585.1. Lineage (NCBI taxonomy): Eukaryota > Viridiplantae > Streptophyta > Pinopsida > Pinales > Pinaceae > Larix > Larix kaempferi. The sequence continues at coordinate 13,875,946 of BSBM01000469.1, forward strand.
ACTTACACTAGGGATCTTGAGTTAAGGAGGAGGTACGAGTTAATGAAAGGAATTTCTTTGGCCGTCGCGGGAGTGATGGTTCCGTATCATTACCCTGGGTGGATAGTAAATGAGCCTTCCCAGGGTTCGTGTATAAGAATGGTTCATGTAGCAGGTTTTGGATGTATTCCCGATATTTTTATTTGGCTGAGAGGTAATTGTAGTGGTATTTCCGTTTTTTCTGCCTCTGTTTTTGTTGCGGGCTGTTTGGGTTTGGCCTATCTTATGGGGAGTTATCATGGTTCCGCAGATGAGAGCGTGCAGCCGCAGAGGGGGAAGATGGGGTGGGAGTTCACGATGTCTGAGAGACGAAGATTCAGAGGCTGGATCGTCTTCGTCCCATTGTAATTCTAAAGATTGAGACTCTTCTGAATCTTAGTCATTTAATTGGAGTGCTCTGTATTTGGAGGAAACTCCCTCAAGCATTGGTTCCAACATTGCTCATAAGGAAATCGATTTGGTGAATGAAGTTGAATCCTGGCTTGGTCGGAAGGTGGTGGAGAGTCCATATTGGGCGGCGAGAATCCTTTTGGTGCGACAAATTCAAGCTCGCAACCAGCTGGTTCAGGGCATTCGTGAAGCTATGAATATTATGAAAGGGGGCCAGCAAGCCAACTCCTCTCGGATCTATCTGATGAAGAAAGCTCTTAAGGAGGCTACGGAGACCTCTCGTGAAGGTATACGAGACGAGATGGAAATTCCCGTCGAAGGAAATCCAGCCTTATAGGCTTGGAGGTCTGGCTTTCCTTCTCGTCCCTCGCTTATGGTGTTTGCGGTCTAATCGGTGTCTATATTGTGGGAGGCGGTCGGTGCTTCTCCTAGTTTTCGGAAGGTTCCAGTGGTTCAATTTTGGCTGAGGTGTCTTTGGTCCCTCGTGTTGTTAGCCTGGTTATATGCTGTTTTTATGGTTTTTGTAATTTCAGGATGTCCCGATGTCCATTTCTGAGTTTGGACTTAGCTTGTGTTGTATTCTGTCCCTCTTTTGGTCTTTTCTGCCATGCCAAATCATTTTTGTATCATATTTTGCCCCATTAATAGAAGGTTTCAAGCTTACTTACAAAAAAAAGGTGTTTGTCTTTTTAAGTCATAGAATTTCAATATTGTTGAAGCTTGATTTCAACCATAAATCATTATGGTTTGAATGATAACCCATTACCAACTTATTTCTACATTATGTTTAACAATATTGTGTTCTAATATTGTCTTTCAATAACTTGATTATGTAATTTCTGTTTACACGTTATTGATTGTCGTTGCACGGGCCTTTTAAGTGTGCAACGTTGCGTTTATAAGCTTTGGATTTGATAATTTAAATTTGCTTATACACTCGAGATTCTATCCCTTTTGGACTTTCTTAGGTTTCTAGATTCACGCCCTCACTGAGTCCCTTTACATTCATTCACCGACTGTACAATTTCAAGTCGCCATCATGTCAACATGTCAATATGTACAGCAGTGCAGTTATGCTGTGGGATAACCACGGTTGGATTTGATTTAAAGGTCCATCCAACGATGAATATCCAACCACAATAAATGCACTACTACCGAATAACTGATGGTGGCACGTTAAATTAAATTTTTATTTATAATGTAATGACAACATTTCTATTTCGACAGAATTGTCACGGGAGGCGGGAGGATTCTCCTTCAGATGAGAAATGCAAATCCCGTATACAACCAGATACAAAATATGCAATCAACAAACGGTATTCCAGCCCGAGTGTAGCTATATCTCTTTGGTGCTGCCCATTTCTCTGCCGATTCCAACAGTGGCAAGCTCAGCGACTGTGCTCATATTTCTGTAAATAATCGACTTCATGAACCCAATTTAAGTGTTCTGTATTATGGTACAATTCTTCCATTCCCCCATTGTCAGAGACCGTAAAACTGTTAACGCTCTGCATATTGCATCGATAATAACACAGGATATCTTCATACTCATTCATCTGCGCGGCCGCTACCCTGTGGAACTCTTCTAATCCAACATCTGCTGAACAGTCTGATGGAGAGAATAGCAGATTCCACTGGGGAAACGATAGCTCATTCAAATCAAATAAATTATCATGTAAAGTAGCTGTATCTCCTGCAATATCATCAATGTACTGTGGCCCGGATTCCTCCTCTTCTAAACTCAACTTGGAACAAGTAGTATTTCTACCTCCTCCTTCAACAAGATTAGCATCTGCCATCGCAAAGGCAATGCGCTCTGTAGATTCTTTCACATTGCACGATTTGAGGGCTTCATCTGAACGACGATAATCACTGCATCCATAACCGTTGAAACAGATTGGTCTCACCGTTGAAGCCGTTGTTATTTTGACTGCGCTTGTTTTGAACACATGATTTGGCAGGGGAGAACAAGATTTTGACGTCGTCTTCAGATTTTTCGTCCTTGACTTGCTCTGAGATTTCTTCATTGACAGCAGCTTCTTGCTCAGATGAGTGTTCCAGTAGTTCTTGATTTCGTTGTCTGTTCGACCAGGCAGTCGTCCTGCTATCAGGGACCACCTGCATACAGCCCCCACACATATATATTAACTTGCATCACACATATCCCATGACCTACTTACAAATGCATTAATAATTAGTGACGGCAACCAATGAATTCTGAGAGAGTGAATAAATATTCAATGATTTCCACATACCGATTACCAAGAAGGCGATGCAACCGAATAATGAGCTCCTCCTCGTCGGGAGAAATGTTTCCGCGTCTAATGTCGGGACGAAGATAGTTTATCCAACGCAACCTACAACTCTTTCCACTCCGCTTTAGACCTACAAAACGAAACTGTCCGCTTATTTAGCCTCTAAATATATATTTACCTCTGCATTAATAGAGATATAATGAGATTCACCTGCTTTTTTGGGGAGATTTGTCCATCCACCACCATCGCCATGACTCCGAATGTATTCGGACAGAATGGTATCCTCCTGTTTGGTCCAGAACCCACGGTGGAGGCCTTCTATTGGGGAGCAAGGGCATCTACCCATATTGGATATTCTTCGCTTTAATTCCACAGCTGACGATCACCTCTACTGGTAATAGACAGCCACGGCAATGTCTTCGTCGCTTCTCCTGGCCAACGTTGGGCAAGGATATTGAGTATATATAGATTCTCCCTGCTCCAAATGGTTGTTCCAATAAATCTGGAGTATAATTATTTTGTGACTAATTTGGATAAAAGATTGCTCCAAACAATTTATTGGTATTTTATTGCGATAGTAAATTTGAATCATAAGCAAAATGCACCATTAATAAACAATTTCTACTTGATATTTACAACATCTGAAATAAGATGAACCATTGAGTTTTTTTCAGACTCGTAAGTTGACCCAAACTTACAATCAATTTGATTTCACAGATTTCAACAAATCGATACGAGTAACCAACGCCGTGACGCTACGACGATGGCACTGGCAGTACGACGATGGCACTGGCAGGTTATGATATGGACTGACTGGCACAGATCTCTCTCTGTACTCCCAAACACAAATTTATTAATACACTATAATGATCGAGACGTGAAAGTTGAAATCGATTGGCGTTGAGATGTAGCTGTCGCCGGTGTAAATTATTTTGAACTGGGAGCATTTTAATGCTGTAATTTTTATGGTTATTGTTTTTAAGAGGTTCATTTTACAGTCTAGTATTGGAAGATGTGTAACTCCTTCAGTGCTCATTCTGTAGCTGATACCTGTCTTTTAAAAATATATATATATATTATAAACAACCGCATATATATAAAACTACATATTGGATAAACTAAAACCTTCTTGAACACTTACACTCTAAAAAGAAATTTGCACTTGGAGAGATTTGATCCCTCTAGGCCCTTGGTAGATCCCCTTTAGATGATTCTATGCTGGTTTAATAACTTATTTTTAAAAAATTTATTTAGTTGTGAATCTCAATGTTTTTAATGGATATCCCGCTCATCATCAAAGAAATTTAAACAAAAAGACAAAAAAAATTATACTTTAATAGAAAAGAGTAGACTTTAAAAATGAATAAATAAGAAAAACAAAACTTAAAGATGAATAAATAAGAGATAGATGATTTAGCCATTTCTAGATAATACTAGGATAGATCCATGTTAAAAGAGGATCTACCAAGAGCCTAAAGGGATCAAATTTCTCTCTCACGTGTAAACCCTTCCTCAACATTTGCAATTTGAAGTTTTAATTTATATAGTTTGAGATCAAATTTCTCTAAAGTGTAAATCCTTCCTCAACATTTACAGTTTGAGCATTATTCAAGTGTGTAATGCAATGCATATGATGAGAATGGAAGGAGTTATACATCCACCCCCTTGGGCCTCTCAACTCAATTAAAATATTTACTTGATTGTTAAAATATAATGATAAAAATGGATTAAATAAAAATGATTAAAATATAATAATTAAATTGATATTAAGATTAAAAGAAAATAAAATATAAATCATGAAAAATAATTTGAAGGTTAAAATGAATTGATAACTATATTAGAAAGGGGTTGTCAAAGTGATGAGAGTCCGAGGATTAATTTAAGCTAAGAAAAGCTAACCTTAAAATAACATGATTAAGTTGTTAGAAATGAGGGGTGTGAAGTACAGGAGAGGGGAAGTGGTAATAGAAAAAGAAAGTTGTAACATGAAAGAAGGAATGAGTTCAAAAGAAAGTTAATTAAGGTTACCAAGGAAGAAATAAGGAATGAAGAAAGGGGTAAGAAAGATTAGAGATTTGAAGGAGGGAAAATGTGGAGATCTATTGACATAAGTTGTGGACGAGCAATTTCCAAGACTAGTTGAGTTTGTAGCCATCCTTTCGATTAAAGTTGTGAGGGTGTTTCTCACTTTCAAGGACTTGTTTCATGATATGAGATGAGTAGTGAGGTGCAAATGCTAGGATTTTAGTTTGCTCAAAGCAAGTAAGGTGCTTAGAATTGTAGGAATGATTCATTATAGATTACTTAGAGAGGTGGTTATGGGTTGCGTTGAAGCTATGTGTTATTTGAGACAGGTTTGGAACAATCTCTCAATTTGTCCTATGTAGGATTTCGAATTTTGTAAACAACATGGGATCAGTCTTGTCCTTAACACTTCTAAATAATTATTTAAGGGTTTTATGTATTTTGAAGAGGGTTAAATAATATTCTCTTTGGCTATGATCTTAGAAATATGATCTATATTTCCTTGGATGAAACAAAGTGAGATAATGACATGGGCATGGGGAAGGGGAGAGCCTCAGTGTTTTGGATTTGAAAGACTATTAATTCAAGAGAAATGTAATAGCCAATGGAAATAAGAGCTTCAGTGAGGTGGGTCCTTTCTTCATCAAGAAGGCGAGGTGGGGATATTTGAATGTCTCTGGTGCATGTTATGGAGATGAGGGATTTTAGAACCGCTAAATTTTATGTTGTGTGGTGGTGGGATTGGGCATAAAAATACCTATCAATGTTATTCTTCTTGCGATAAAATTGGTGGGTAACGGATCCATCTAGAAGACAAGTGACAAACACATCCAAAAATGGGAGAGAATTACCTTTTTAGGTGTCATCAACAAATCAAAACCAACATTTAGGTTTTATATGGAAATCGTTAAGAGCTGGAGATTCAACATGTTCCATTAAAATGTTGGCAAAAACAAAAGATAAGGATGATCATTTTTCAACAACAAAGATATTTAGAGAAAAAACGGCTACACGTAGTTCATTTCTCACAACTCATCATAGGAGACATGATAAAATGACCAAATTTGAATGAGGAAATTTTTTTCACAAGTAGTTTATGCTAAATAGTGCTCACCACTAGTACAAGAAATAACCAAATAAGGGAATCGGTACAATCGGAGTAATAGAAAAATTGGAGTAAGTATACAAAGTCAAGGATTCTCACCCTATTTCAACTATGATTCCTCATCCTTCATCCTTACATACCATTCCTTTAATTAGACAAGAATGTTTTCTCTAAACAAGTAGATAGTATCACAACAACAAGGCATCCATCTCATAGCAAGTTGTGTTTAATATAACCAAGTAGAAAATGTAATGATAGAGCACCCACCTTTCATCAAGTAGTATAAATGAGAGAACTACCACTCTTAAGATTGAACCTTACACATTCCATACCTTCATTTAACAAGCAAATTGACAAAAGATGTGAAAGTTCGTCAATGATGAGAACCTCATAATATGCTTTGAATTCTAAACAAGTGGTCTTAATATTCAATCTTTGAAAATTGTTGTAGCTTGCATAAATATCTTCACAAATTAACTATAGGATATGTCATTATTTCTAAACTCATCCTTTGCCTTGAGCACTCATAACACAAACCTTGATTTCTAGGATTTACCCACCCTATATCCTTCCTTTGAAGGGAATTTGTAATAGCTACAACCACTTCATCAGATAAAAGAATTTGTCTTCCTAATTTCCCACGGATAACATAGCCAAAAAAGGTGATCATTACATTACAAAGATACAAAGAGCCCCTGGAAAGGGGAAATATGCTAATGGTCGTGAGTGGATGTGGGCTTTTGTTGTCTAAGTGACCTCTTTTTCATTAAACTTTATTGATTATTGATCATATGTTCAATGTGCACATACAATACTCATAAATATAATAAAAGTGAAAAATATAATCTTGACCAAAAATAACTAAAAATGAAATCTTATTTATTTAAAAAAAATGATTTATTTTAAAATTACGACAAATTTTAATCAGATTATCAATACAAATATCATATAAACATCTATAATATCATTTTATAAACACCATCACAAAATAGAATAAAAATTAAAGTGATAATATAAATACAGCACATACATATTGACATTTTATTTAAACAGATTATAAATACAAATATCATATAAACACATAGATATAATATCATTTTATAAACACCTATCACAAAATAAAATAAAAATTAAAGTGATAATATAAATACAGCACATACATATTGACATTTTATTTATATTGCATTGAAAAATAATCTTCAATACTATACATCTTAATTTTCCATCTTGTATCTTATTTCAACCTCAAGAGAATTCTCTATAAGTTTTATATGTTTTTTCGGCCTAATGTTATAACATAACAGTCGTAGGATTATTCCAATGCCATTAAAGTTTTTCAAAGGTTATTATTATATTAGTATTTTTTAAAAATTGGACTGTTTCTCAATTATGCAATATCTTGCTTGGGCAGGGACCGTACGAATCTTCCGTATCGTTCCAATTTTATTGGACACGTATGATGTATATATCCCAACAAAGGTTTGTTTCTTTTGTCGGTGTGTTAGAATATGTTTTTTTTATTTGCACGGCATTAATTGTCGTTTCACGGGGCCTGTATATCGTCAAATTTCAATGTGTCATTTTGGATTATACGCTTTGAATTTTATAATTTAAATTTGCGTGTACCCTCTAGCTTCTATACCTGTTATATTTTGATAGGTTTGTAGGTTCATCCTCCTTTTATATTCATTCACCGACTGCACAATTTCAAGCCGCCACCATGTCAACCTCCGCGAAGAAACTCCACCCTGAAATTGACACGAATAGTTAAGCACCGTGACATTGCATCACGTTCATTTTTCTACTTTGATGGTATAATGCAATAGAAGGGGTTGATGTCAGGAGCACGCGGGTGTGATCAGTGGTCAAATTTGAAGGGCTGGTCATAAATGTTTTTGGAAGGGCATGTAACTATCTAACCCTTCAATGATGGAAATTTATAAAACTAATTACACTTCAATGGAAAAGTGTAATTTAAGTTAACCCTTCAATCAAAAAATGTGAAAATAAAATAGTGTCTTTCTAAATATTTATAATTTTAAAAAATCAAATAGCAACTACATCGAAACATTGTAATATTTCGTTCAAATCTCACTAACAAATTAATAAGAAAACATAAGTAAACATGGTTTTCTTCCATTTGCTTGATATTATTAAAAAATAGTTGGGATTACATCATTGAAAACATGAACTTAGCCTCATTCTATTCGCTTGATATTCTTCAAAAATAGTAGGGATTACATCATTGAAAACATGAACTTAGCCTCCTTCCATTCACTTTATATTCTTCAAAAATAGTTGGGATTACATCATTGAAAACATGAACTTAGCCCAATGGAAGAGGCTTTCTAGCTTTCATTTGTTTCCATACATCATAAATGTCATTCCAATCTACCTCATTTAAAGCATGAGGTGCACTAAGAGAGAGAAACATTAGCATATCCGATGTATCCAATGAAAGTCTTGATCTATCTTCATTTTTAATCCCGTTTAATTTTGAGAAGCCTTTTTCACACACTGCCTTACTTGCTGGAATAACAATAATAGCTTGCCATAAGTGCATCAGATAGGGAAATCCTTCAAACCATTCAGCTTCATCTCCACATAGATCCCATGCTCCAAACATCTGCTTTTTGGGGTATGATTTATAAATAGTACAAATAAATTCATCCATTTCTCCCAAATATTTACCAGTATCTACAATAGGTGGCTCCCCAATACTAAATTTTTCACATAAACATTGCAACCATCTTTTTGTTTGAGAGTCTGTATCATTCACTTCTTCATAAAAATGCCGAGGATTGAAGAACTTAGCAGCATTGAATATAGGTAAATATGTGAACCTCTTATCTAGAGATTCAATCACCTTCATAACAAAATATTTTCCAAAATGATACAATCATCTAATGTCCCTGATTTTTACATCTTTGGAAAACTTTCAAACCTCAATGGATGTAAATGTACCATACCTATGCTATCTACAAATTCAAGAGTTCCTCCTTGTGCTTTTCTTAAAAAATCGAATATGTTCATTGCTCCTGCCCCAAATATGCCTCCCCAAAACCGTTTGCGAAGCATGATAATAGAAACATCTAGAGCAGTGCCAATAGAGGTAATATCAACATGATCCTCTTGGAACTTTTGATTCAACTGATTTAACTTAATGAGCACGTCTACAAGTAAATGGATGTAAAATTGTACTTGAAATATTGTTGCCAACTCATACATTTGTTTCTCCCCTAACTCCCAATCTTTTAGCAAAGCAGGCATGAGTTTAACAAGTCTTTCCATGACCTTACCTCTAGAGAGCCACCTGATTTGATGAATTTGTAAGACCTCTAATTTAGTGATTTGAAATGATTCCATTAGTTCTTTCAATTCTCCATGTCTTTTAGTAGATTTTCCAAGCCATGGATAAACTTTGATTGCAAATTTACCAATATATTGCAACTCTAGAAAATGAGATGAAGCATCATGTGTTGCTAATGCTTCTCGATGAGCTATGCAATGGACATCTAACAAATGAGGAGCATCTCGACGAAGCTTAGAAGATAAACCTTCACGAATACCCCTCATGGACTATGCCACATCAGATCCAAAGCCAACTAACTTCATCAAAGATAGATCCATCTCTGGTAAAAGAGACCTCACTCCGTCATACATACACTGAGCCGTTCCATTTTTTATTTGAAGCAAGCATACGAATTTTGTTACACATTTACCTCTTTCTTCATTTGTTAGATATGTAACATAAACAATCAAATGGTGTGACATTGTTCTAACAGTACTTTAATCAACTAAAATTGAGTAGAAGGGGCTGTGTAAAATCTCATCTTTTAACTTTTTCCAATATACCTCTTTAGCAACTTGAAGAAACTCTTTTCCAGATGTTGTATTTGTGTATGTAGAATATTCATCTGTTAAAGGCATGCGTGGAGTGCATTTGTACCTATTCAAGTCACAAATTGACTTGTACATTTCTAAAGGTAAATAATGTATAGCAACAAAATACATGTTTTCAATCACTGATATAATTCTCTCCTTCTCAGCATCTACTATTAGTTCTTCATGTTTGGTAATTGGAAGATTATTTTGTTTGGTTTCTCCCACCAAAAGCTGTAAAGAAAATTTAAACCGCTAACTTGAAGAGTGGTACTTTCCTCTTTAGCAAATGGAGTGTCTCTTTTAAATTTAACACACCAAGAACATTTTATCCTTTCATTACTATTACAATCTTTTACAATATAAGCCCATGGAAATCTTATTTTCCATTTAGATTTAAATGTTTTTTTTTCATTTATTTGATGATTGTTCCCCTTCAACAATTTCTACACTATCAGATTCATCATCTTCATGTGGATGAGTATCAACTTCATTTATGAAATTACATGGTTGATTACAACGTTGCGGGATACCAAATGCATCAACAATTGACAATTGTTTTTTATCTTTCTTGGGGCGACCAATTGGAGACATTTTTCAAGCTTTACACCTATTTAATCAATACAAACAATCAAATAAGTAAATACATCAATATAAAATAACAATATATTTAATCTTAAAATGCATATAAAAAATAAATTCATATTAAAATGAAATAAATATAAAAGAATTATTATTCTTTTCAATTTAGGCATATACGAAACATTAAGCTATGAATACATTCATAAATAAGATAAATTATTTCTATTTAGTTGATTAAACTATTTTTTTTTTTTTGTTAATTATTGAAATTTAACAAATTAAATTTATTTTTTACTATTAATTATTTGAATAAATAAAATAAATTTTCATTATTAATTATTAGTTACTTTATAAATTGATTTCCTTTTTCATTTTGGAAACAAATATAGAATATGAATGTGGGTGTGGGTGTCTATGCATGTTATTTACTACATAGACAATAAAATTGATATTTTCAAACATTAAAAGAAAAAATGCTTCTATTTTAATTAATTGTTAAGAAAAAGCATATCACCAACAAATTTTTTAATAAAAAACATGGACACACAAGGATAAATTAATATAGTACTACACAAGCCTTAAAAACATAAAATAAGAGCAAAAAGAAAAGAAACTATGCGGAAGTATAAAATCATAGAAGGGTGAGTGCAAGCTAATGAGGGTCACTTTTGGCACGTTAGATGCAATAGAAAACTGAAAAAGCAGGCATCCCTCAACTTACTTGGATTTTTTTATTTACTTACGGAAAATATCTTGCATTGAGTAAAAAAGATGAAATGTACGAAATTGAATCACGTTTCTGAATATATAACTTTTATGTATTGAAAATTTGCATAGCTATGTCAAGTTTCAGTTTTCCTAACAGACACTTTTTATTTTTCAGGCAAATGATAAGGTATATGTTTTTGTGGGTAGAGCCTTTGAGGGCCTAAATGATGGAATCAAGCTACAAAAATCGGCATGCATGTAGAGAACACATAGCACTTGTGCGCCATTATTTTTCGAAAATTAAATTAGTAATTTTATAATTTTTTTATAATTGTCTAAGTGATCAAACCTCAAAAATAGTACATCTTTTGTGGGTAGAGCCTTTGAAGGTCTTAATGCAAAATTCTTGAAATGGGTTTTTCATAGAACGTGGAGGTTAGTGTCCTCTTGTGCACCATACAATTTTTTTTTGAAATGATTGAGAATTGAAAAAGTTATGGAAGAAACACTAACAATGTGTTTCACGAGTTAAGGAGGTAGGACAGAAAAGAAATTGAAAGAAAATAGGAAAAATTAATATTTCAAAATAAAAGTTACATATTTGGAATCTGCAGAAAAAATGCTATTTGTGTCTAAGATTTCGTCAAAAATGACTCTGTGTAGCATATTGTAACGAGTGGCTAAGCACAGGCTTCTCCAGAAACTGGAAGAAATACCCAATTAGCTTTGGTTTTTCATTAACATAGCACAGGTTTGGAATTACCGAAGCAAACTCCAAAGCGTACACATAGGATTATTGTTGACATGTGAGCATGTGACTCGGCCTGTTTAAATTCAAAAATATTGCCGCGCTTTTAGATTTAAATAACGCGTACGCGTTATATAACTAAATAACGCGTGCGCGTTATATCAATAATTAACGCGTACGCGTTATATAACTACATAACACGTACGCGTTATATAGTTACAAAACGCGCTCGCGTTATTTAAATCATAAAATACATGTTTAATACTTGAGAAAGAGGGGGTGTAGAAGTCAAGGGAAATTTTGTTTAATATTTGAGAAGGGGTGGGGAAGGGTCAAGGGAATCTATGGTTAATATTTAATAGGGGTGGGAAAGGGTCAAGGGCTTAGAAGGATGTTGGAAGCTTGAGTGGGGAGAGATGAAGGGAATGAGAACATGATGGGCTACAGGGGGTGAAGGGAAGTGGAGCTTGAGAGCACTATTAGGAGTAGAATAGGTTCTGAAGAGGTATAGGGTTAGAAGTTGAAAGTGAGACTTGAGTGACAAGGGGGAATGGATGGAGGCAAGGGGGATGTGAGAGAGAAATAAAGAATACAAGGGGGGGAGAGACATAGAGCGAGGCAGGGAGAGGGACAATGGGGAGGAATGGATTTGGAGGGAGTGAGAGATAGATGGGGATAGAACGAAATAAGAGATAGGAAGGGAGGGACAGAAAGTGTTGGTGGGAGACATGCAGAGAGTGGTGGCGATGGAGAGAGAGGGAGTGATGGAGAGATTGGGATAGGTTGAGGGAAAGATGAGGGAGGGATAGAAGGTGAGAGACAGGCGATGAGAGAGGGAGGGAGAGAAGGTAGGGTGAGGGATGGAGGGAGAAAGTTGGAGATAGATATGGATGGAGGGGGTATGGGTTTGAGAATGGAAAGTGACATAATGTGTGTGTATGTGTGTGTGTTTGAGAGAGAGAGAGAGACAGAGAGAGAGAGAGAGAGAGAGAGATTGATGGTTGGGGAGAGAGAGACTAGAGGGAGTTGTGAGCATCATATTCTCCATCAGCATCATATTCTTCATCATCATCATCTTCATGACCATCATCGTCATCATCAACATCTTCATCATCATCACCATCATCATCATCATCATCATATTCCTCATCAAATCAAAATCTCCATCATCATTATCATCATCATGATCATCATCTAAACATCACCATCACCATCATCATCAACATCTTCATCATCATCACCATCACCATCATCATCAAAATCTTCATCGTCATCACCATCACCATCACCATCACCATATTCATCATCATTGTCATCTCTAGGTTCCCCATCAACATCAACATCTCCATCATCATCATCTTCTTCATCATCATCATCTTCATCACCATCATCATCATCATCAACATCTTCATCATCATCACCATCATCACCATCATCATTATCTTCCTTGAATCAGATCAACATATCCATCATGTCACCATCATCTTCTGAACATCATCATCTAAACATCACCATCACCATCACCATCATCATCATCATCTTCATCATCATTACCATCACCATCATCATCAACATCTTCATTGTCATCACCATCATCATCATCATCATCATTGGCATTTGTAGGTTCCTCATCAACATCTCCATCATTATCATCTTCTCCATCATCATCATCTTCATCACCATCATCATCAGCATCAACATCTTCATCATCATCACCATAATCATCATCTTCATCGTCATCAGGTCAACATCTCCATCATCATCATCTTCTTCATCATCTTCACCATCATCATCATCATCATCATCTTCATCGCCATCTCCATCATCTCCATCATCTCCATCATCATCACCATCACCATCATCATCATCTTCATGACCATAAACATCTTCATCATCATTGTCATCTCCCCCTTCCTCATCAACATCTCCATCATCATCATCATCATCATCATCATCACCATCTGAACATCACCATCACCATCATCGTCAACATCTTCATCATCATCATCATCATCATCAGCATCATCATCAGCATCAGCATCATCATCAAAATCTTCATCGTCATCACCATCACCATCTTCATCATCATTGTCATCTCTAGGTTCCCCATCAACACATCTCCATCATCGTCATCTTCTTCATCATCATCATCTTCATCACCATCATCATCATCATCTTCTTCATCATCATCATCTTCATCACCATCATCATCGTCATCAACATCTTCATCATCATCACCATCATCATCATCATCATCTTCCTCATCAGATCAACATCTCAATCATGTCACCATCATCTTCATCTTCATCATCATCATCATCATCATCATCATCATTACCAACACCATCATCATCAACATCTTCATCGTCATCACCATCATCATTGGCATCTGTAGGTTCCTCATCAACATCTCCATCATCGTCATCATTGGCATCTGCAGGTTCCTCATCAACATATCCATCATCGTCATTTTCTCCATCATCATCACCATCATCACCATCATGATCTTCTGAACATCATCATGATCATCATCTAAACATCACCATCACCATCATCGTCAACATCTTCATCATCATCGCCATCAGCATCATCATCAAAATCTTCATCGTCATCACCGTCACCATCTTCATCATCATTGTCATCTCTAGGTTCCCCATCAACACATCTCCATCATCATCATCTTCTTCATCATCATCATCTTCATCACCATCATCATCGTCATCAACATCTTCATCATCATCACCATCATCATCATCATCATCTTCCTCATCAGATCAACATCTCCATCATGTCACCATCATCTTCGTCATCATCATCATCATCATCATTACCAGCACCATCATCATCAACATCTTCATCGTCATCACCATCATCATTGGCATCTGTAGGTTCCTCATCAACATCTCCATCATCATCATCATTGGCATCTGCAGGTTCCTCATCAACATATCCATCATTGTCATTTTCTCCATCATCATCACCATCATCACCATCATGATCTTCTGAACATCATCATGATCATCATCTCAACATCACCATCACCATCATCATCAACATCTTCATCATCATCGCCATCAGCATCATCATCAAAATCTTCATCGTCATCACCATCACCATCACCATCACCATCACCATCTTCATCATCATTGTCATCTCTAGGTTCCCCATCAACACAACATCTCCATCATCATCATCTTCTTCATCATCATCATCTTCATCTCCATCATCGTCCTCATCATCATCTTCATCATCATCACCATCATCACCATCATCATCATCATATTCCTCATCAGATCAACATCTCCATCATGTCACCATCATCTTCATCACCATCATCATCACCATCATCATCAACATCTTCATCACCATCATCATCAACATCTTCATCATCATCACCATCATCTTCATCAACATTATCATCTTTATCATCTTCATCTGCATCATGATCATCTTCATTGTCATCACCCTCCTCCTCCTCATCATCTTTATTATCTTCATCTACATCATGATCATCTTCATTGTCATCACCCTCCTCCTCCTCATCATCTTGTGCACTTATGCACTTAGGGATTAATATTTAGAAGAGGGTCTAAAGGCCTTTATGGGGGAGGGGCTCTAGGAACAAGGTAAGACAGAGAGGGAAGGGGGGAGGGATAAAGGCGTAGAGGGTTAGTGATTAAGGGAGAAGAAGGGAGAGAGTGCTATAGGGAGGGATAATGACGAAGATAAAGAGAAGGTGGAGAGATGGAGAGTGGGGTGGTAGAGACATGGCTGAAGGGAGAGAAAGAAACATGAAAGAAACATGTAGGGAGAATGAGCGACAGATATTTAGAAAGAGATAGGGGGTATCTAGGGATTATTGGGAGAGAGCTAGGGGGTATTAAACCATACAAAACATTTGTTTTGTATGCAATCATATAAATTATTAGTTTTCTTTGATTTTGTTCGTTGCCCTAGCCGTGCACCTAACCTATTTATTGTGCTTGACTATATCGCGTTCGCGTTTTTTCACTACATATCGCACACGCGTTTTATATTTATATAACGCGTACGCGTTTTGGAACTCCAGAAATAATGGACTGTTGCTGTCCGAGAGCAACTTCACTCTGTCCGAACGAAAGCAACAATCCCGCGATTTTTCGAACAGGACGAGCCCGCGTCTGAAAATTTTCACATTCTACACCAACTCCATCATTTTTTTTTATGCAGGTGCAGCATTGAGGACATCTTTCATGGTTGCTCACTGTGGTGTTGGGTTATATGGCCATATTTGAAGAAAATAATTAGCAAGCTTGAAGAATCTCCAATTGAAGAACACCAAAGATAAGGCCTTTGAAAGATTCATTTTGCCTATATTTGAGGAGCACACAAGGTAAGATATCAAGCTTCAAGACCAACAAGGAAGAACTTCCATTTGCTTATTATTGAAGAGCTTGTAATTGAGGAGCAACAAAAACAAACTATATTGAATTGATCATTGTGGTGATGGGGAATGCACGTAACCGAGTAAACAAATCAACAAGGAAGAAGAGACCTCAAGAAGTCATTGAAGAAGAGAAAGAAAAGAAAAGAATATACATGATGAATCGGAGGCTTTCTTTGGAAACTAATCCAAATCCAATTGTAGAGGATACCATGGTTCATCCTATTAATCCACGACAAGAGGGACCTTCAATTTCCACAATAGTTGTTGAACAAGCACCCCATGGAAGTAATCAAGAAGCAAAACGTAGGTGCTCATTAGGGGATGTTTCAATTCCCACTTCAAGTCAAAGTGATAAGTTACCATCTCAAGATGAAGCTCACGACGAAACACTCAATTTGGTATCCGGATGTGGTTATACAAGCGATGAAGTCAGAGAGGCGTTGGACATTTTGCCTACTGTTGAAGAAGAGAATGTTATCCACACCCTCGATGAGGATGTTGGACTTCCACAAGGGGATGTTGGACTTCCACAGACCATGGATGAGGATGTTGGACTTCCACCATCCAACTACCAGGAAGAGAATGAAGGACACCAAGCTACTACTGAAACGCCAGAGCGTCTTGGTGATGCGCTACATGGTACAATTCCAACCCCCTTACCTCCATTAGCAAGCACACGTCGAAGAACTCCGAAGCGTATACAAGTTGATGAAAGACTTATGAATTCCATTGAAGGTACGCTATCTAAACGTAGTATTCCTTATCAAACTCAACAGATACTTGATAAATATTTTGTTTCTAAATGTGATGGAGATAAATGTAGATTATTTTTATCATTGTTAAAATCTAGGAGAATGAATGTTGTTAGGAAAAAGTTAGGGATAAAGATGATAAAGAATTCTGAACCAAGTTCTCATATAGTTAAAAGCCTAGTAGATGCATTTGGTAAAATTGGTAAGAACACACATTCAAAGGACCGCAATGCTGCTCGTCGTGTGTTGTCACAATCAATTGCAGATAAGAACACCAGGGCCCTTCGTATTCTCAGGCCTACATCGAAACTAGTTAATTTGAATGTAAAAACCCTCCGTAGGTATTCTATTAGAAGAGAACATCTTGACACAACCGATCAGACAGATTTTTGGGCCTTTGTTGGTCGGTTGCCACGTCGTGACATGAAGCTAGTTGATGCAGTAAAGGGACTAGTGCATAGTTTTTGGCATGATCACACAAGGCCTTCTTCAAACCGAAAGGATGTACTAAAACTAAGAAGGGGTTCGAAGGATCGTGAGCCACATACTAAGCATCTTCTTGATATAACACAGACAGAGCTTTACGAAAAATTTAAGATTGAGCATAGACAATTGAACTTGGGGCAAAGATCTTTTGAGAAATGTAAGCCATGGTATGTTAGAATAAATACTCTTCGTAACACTTGTTGTTGTAGATACCATGTAGAATATGAATATTACTATGAAACATTTTTGTACATTCGTCGTGTGTTGCATACTAACATTGTGCAGGATTGCTCCATGACAATACCACCGACTTCATCAAGAGAATTCATTCATAGCATCATGTGCAATAGGCCCGAGGGGCAAACATACTATGCAAAATATTGTTTGGATGGAACATGCTCCAACTGTGCTGGAATGGCATTATTGAGCCAATGTATGCACGAGAATGGAGACAGTGAATTTGGGAAAATGGTTACAGACATGAAAAGTTTCAAATATATCAACTATGAAATAGTCCCAGGGAAAGAAAGCAAAAAAATACAATTGGTGACATCTCAGGTATGCATTTATATCTATAAAATTATGTTGTAACGGTTACATTTCAATCCTTACTTACAACAAAAAACTGACATTGAGATCATTTTGTGTCACCAGGTACAAGTTAGTGACTTCATCAAGGAATTTATTGAAAAGACACATCAATATGTTCAGCATGTCCACGTGGCACGATGGCAGGATGAGAAGTTTAGAATATGCAGAGATACATTTCCCCTTGGTACTATACTTTCAGTTGTTGATTTTGCCGAGAACTACACTCTGCAACCTCAAAATGAGATCCAAAGTCAGTATTATCACTCTGAGCAGGTTTCCTTGATGGTCCATATCACATACAGGCATGGACCAAATAGCACTGAAGAGCAAAGAGAAATTCTGAAGGAATATCACTTCTACATAAGTGATGATAGGTGCCACGACTTCCACTATGTACGTCATTGCTTCATCATGTTCTATGATCACTTGAAGGGAAGGAACATACAGATGGACCGACACTGGATTTGGTCTGATGGGTGTGCTGGTCAGTTCAAAAATGCACGCATATTTCAGTGGTTGTGTTCATTGCATAAAAACTACAAAGTGCCACATATGTGGAACTATTTTGAGACTGGGCATGGTAAAGGAGAGCATGATGGAGCCGGAGCATGTGTCAAAACAGCCCTACGAAGAGAGGAATTGAAAGTATCTACAGAATCTACTATTCTAAATGCTCAATCTATAGTCAGGTGGTGCACGTCAGTAATGGGAGAGGAATCAACTATGCGAGTAGAATCCACAAGAAAGAGACATGTGGAGAGATTTTTTTGGGAGGTGGTAGACATAGATCGTTCACATGCATGGGAATGCAAGACTGTGCCTGGGACTCGTGGCTTTCATTTGGTTCGAAGCTCTGATAACCCAGTATTTGAAATTTGGACCAGAAAACTCGCTTGTTTTTGCCCGCCTTGTTGTGATGGTGACTGGGATGGGTGTGAATCATTGGATTGGGTTGATGGATGGGATCGCATATCACTTCCACTTGATCATCGTGCAATTGTTGAGTTAACTCCGTTGGAAGAAGACCAATCATCTATTTCTGCAGATTTTGATCATGTCTCAGACCTTGTACAACCCGGTATGATGCATTTCCTTAACATTTTTTGTTTGTTTACGTAGTCTTCAAATGCACATTAATGGCCTTGTATCGCACGAAAAATATTTTGATCATATACCTACAATCATATAATGCAGGGCACATATACGCAGTGGTTGCCTCAAAAGATACTGAATGGGGTGATGAATACTGGTTGGCACGCTGTATAGATGGAAAGCAAACCCTCATTGTGTCCATGACTGACAATGAAAACAACCACTTTCCAACTGGTTCTATGGTTGTTAAAGGTGAATACTTGACACGGGACAACAATGGAAGAAAGAAGGGTGGATATGTTTACAGGGATTACAAACCAGGTGCAAGTGTATATCACTTTACCAACTTAATCATTGGCACAAACCTTCAGGTACGAACAATGCCTAGTCGAAATACATCGAAGGTACGCTACTTCTTACCGGATACAGAGCACGAGAGACTAATGGAGACCATCAGTATAAGAGATGATCCGGAGGGCTTGGTTGTATGATAATAGGTGGGATCTAGCATGATGAGGTACGTTACATACTTTTAATACTATACTATTTTCACTATTTGTAATTGAATATTGATATATGCTCAATTTTCACATGTATGTTTCATATGAATATGTCAATTTTGCATTCTTGATATGCCAAATTTACAAGAGATGGATTAAAATTATATTATGTTCATATGATCAGTAAACCATATATTAATCATGTTTGAGAGGTTGCTTATCTAACTTTAAGGGCATTTAAGCTCTATGTTAAGCCCAACTAAATCCTTATGAATCACTAGACAATCGAATTGGTTCCTTGAGTAATTCAAATTTCTTTATGTAAAACCATTTTTCATTCATTTTAGTATGAAATCAAGTTTTTAGTATTTTTTTCTCTTTACTGGCTCTATTCTAGTTTCCTTTGAAAAATTGCTCAAAGTATTGTTGTTCTTAGTTTTATGAACCTATTTGTGATCTCTTTCATGTGATCATAAGATTTTACACATCACTGCCATAACCACTAGACAATTGTACACTATACAACTATGAAAGTCTCTCTTAATCTAGCGACAACCACCTTTTACCCATTTCTATAGAATTTATTTTCTTTAATAATTTTCTAATCCAAATTTTAATAGCTATTACATTTTCACTATACAACTATGAAAGTCTCTAGTGACAACCACCTTTTACCCATTTTTATTATACATCTCTAAGTTATCCACACAAAAACACACACATATATATATAATAATTATTGTGTATTCATAGTCAAAACTAAAAAATATATGGATTAAAGTGGATAAACATTAAACTAAAATTATAATAATTGTGTTTTTTAATCCATTTTTTACATATGATCAGTAAACCCTAAAATTATATTATGTTCATCATGTTGGTTATTGGCTTCACCCAACAAAATTAATTCAATTCATGCTCACTATATTAAACAATACACTTATATTAAATTTAATTCATGTCTTGTTAAATATTTCATAATGAATTAGCTAGTTGAGAGCACCACCTTATACCAAGCCATCATCATCAACATCTTCATCATCATCATGGACCTGCAAAACCCTAGTTTCCAAAGTGTCTAGGCAGGTTCGGGCTAGGAACACTAGCCATACCCGCCCGGTGGATGATTTTCCAAAGTTGACCCCCGTGTGCAAAAATTGCACACTCCCACACTGAGCAAAACCCTAGTTTCCAAGATGGACCTGCAAGGTGACACATGGGCCACCGGGTAGGAGGGGAGGGGCATCCCTGGCACTATCCCGGTGTGCTGAATCCAACAGAGTCGACGGTTCGTCGATCTGAGCCACGGCCTTCATTCTATGGCTCGTCCCGTCTCACTACCAGAAGGCCTTCAGGGACACCTGCTGGATACCTACCGGGGGCATAGAACTCCAACCATGCAACAAAACCGGGTTCCGGGGAGTCCTGCAGGTGTGTCTAGATAGGTTCGGGCTAG
Organism: Larix kaempferi; assembly: GCA_027924585.1. NCBI lineage: Eukaryota > Viridiplantae > Streptophyta > Pinopsida > Pinales > Pinaceae > Larix > Larix kaempferi. The sequence continues at coordinate 13,896,983 of BSBM01000469.1, forward strand.
GAACACTAGCCATACTTGCCCGGTGGATGATTTTCCAAAGTTGACCCCTGTGTGCAAAAATTGCACACTCCCACACTGAGCAAAACCCTAGTTTACGAAATGAATGCACAATGAAGCCACTAGGCCATGGGGAGACGAGGGAGAGGGCCCCCTAGAGGTAATCGCACGCCAGGAGACCAATGGAGTCGACGGTTCGTCGGTCCGACGTCCGGTTTCCGAGTTATGTCGAGTTGCAAGTCGCATGAAAATGTCGTTCAGGGACACTTGGTGAATTTCCGTCCGGGAGCCAAAAAGCAAACGGAGCAGGAAAATTGCATGCCGTTGGCTCCTGCAAGTGTGTGTGGGCAATGCCGACGTGGGAACACTGCCGGGAGCCATAAATCCATGATAGTAAATTAATTCATGACAAAAAAAACTGAATTATTCCTTTCAATGGATGTGGTTTTCAATTTCCTATGTTGTTAGGTCAATTTGGCACATTCATTGAAAGAAATTGTAGACTTTAATGATGATCACAACAAGTGTGTTTGTTAAAACCTTGTGAAATAGAGCATCAAAAGACCTACATTGTAGGCCATATAATTGTGTTTGTTTACCTTTTGTTTGATGGACCATGCACAATAAGTAATAAAATAATTTTTGAAGTAGGTCATTTCATTTTTCTGATTTTTTCTTTGGTGGTGTTGAAAAAGACCATTGTTCTTATTGATGGGATTTCATGTGCTTATGATTCTTTGGATAATCTGGACACATACAAGGACACCATTATTAGACTAATTCATTATAAACAATTTAATATGAGTAATCTACATAAATGAATTGAAAAATTAACAAAAATAACAAACAACCCATATACTTTGGAATATAACACAAGAGTGACCATGTTAGGCAATCTTACTTATCTACTTACCTATGGTCATCTAAGTAGACCATTTGGATCATGTCTATTACTAATGATCTCCATTAACTTTTCATGTTCACAATGAGGCTTGAAGTATCATACCTTTGATGGGTGCTTCCTTGGCATTGTTTGTAGTTTGAGGTTTGTATCGAAAACTAAGTTTGTAAAGTGGTATATAGATTCACCTAGTCTAATCTTGAAATACATAACCAACCTTCTTCCATGTTTGGTCATCCAGTGTTAGATATTATCCTTTAATAACCATCAAACTGATTACAAGTTGATCACCATTGTCATCTATTAGTGAGACATGAGGGTTTGGTTCGCCTTTAAGGAACATGCCAACAAATAGTGAGTGCCCCATTAATTATCTTTCAGGGAAACAGTACCTGCAGAATATAATGTTTACCTACACAACATCTCGATCATGATCCCCTTTCCCACACTCAGTTTTAAAAGTGCTGTAAAGGCAACCTTTACATTTACATTTGCATTAACATGACAACCAAGTCTCAAAAATGAGATTGATGGTGTTTATTCTCATGCAATGTATACAGTTAGGATTAAGACAACTGTATAAATCTATGGAATTATAAATGGAGATATTAATCCAAAAGGAAGCCAATGTTGGCCTTGCTAATCTTTTATTCCGAATGCAAACGAAATATTAGATTCCATTTTGCTATGTTTCCATGTAAAATATATTTGAAAAAAAACATATATTTGGATTATATGGAAATCCTTCTTACCTTTGACATTGTTTGGGATCTGCAGGATGGGAATGAAGTATTTTTTAGGGATTAAGAGGAGTATTAAATTACGCAAACTTATGAATGCCTATTGTGACAAGCAATCCATTGATTTCAACTCCATCAAATTTCTGTTTGATGGATGATGTTTGCAAGGTGAGCAAGTTTAACCCACCAATGCGAGATTGCATGCAATTACACTGAGCAAAACCCTAGTTTACGAAATGAATGCACAATGAAGCCACTGGGCCATGGGGAGACGAGGGAGAGGGCCCCCTAGAGGTAATCGCATGCCAGGAGACCAACGGAGTCGACGGTTCGTCGGTCCGACGTCCGGTTTCCGAGTTATGTCGAGTTGCAAGTCGCATGAAAATGCCGTTCAGGGACACTTGGTGAATTTCCGTCCGGGAGCCAAAAAGCAAACGGAGCAGGAAGATTGCATGTCGTTGGCTCCCGCAAGTGTGTGTGGGCAATGCCGACGTGGGAACACTGCCAACACTGGCTCGGGGGAGGTTTTTGCAGAGTTGACCTACCAATGCGAGATTGCATGCAATTACACTGAGCAAAACCCTAGTTTACGAAATGAATGCACAATGAAGCCACTGGGCCATGGGGAGATGAGGGAGAGGGCCCCCTAGAGGTAATCGCACGCCAGGAGACCAACGGAGTCGACGGTTCGTCGGTCCGACGTCCGGTTTCCGAGTTATGTCGAGTTGCAAGTCGCATGAAAATGCCGTTCAGGGACACTTGGTGAATTTCCGTCCGGGAGCCAAAAAGCAAACGGAGCAAGAAGATTGCGTGCCGTTGGCTCCCGCAAGTGTGTGTGGGCAATGCCGACGTGGGAACACTGCCAGCACTGGCTCGGGGGAGGTTTTTGCAGAGTTGACCCACCAATGCGAGATTGCATGCAATTACACTGAGCAAAACCCTAGTTTACGAAATGAATGCACAATGAAGCCACTGGGCCATGGGGAGACGAGGGAGAGGGCCCCCTAGAGGTAATCGCATGCCAGGAGACCAACGGAGTCGACGGTTCGTCGGTCCGACGTCCGGTTTCCGAGTTATGTCGAGTTGCAAGTCGCATGAAAATGCCGTTCAGGGACACTTGGTGAATTTCCGTCCGGGAGCCAAAAAGGAAACGGAGCAGGAAGATTGCGTGCCGTTGGCTCCCGCAAGTGTGTGTGGGCAATGCCGACGTGGGAACACTGCCAACACTGGCTCGGGGGAGGTTTTTGCAGAGTTGACCTACCAATGCGAGATTGCATGCAATTACACTGAGCAAAACCCTAGTTTACGAAATGAATGCACAATGAAGCCACTGGGCCATGGGGAGACAAGGGAGAGGGCCCCCTAGAGGTAATCGCACGCCAGGAGACCAACGGAGTCGACGGTTCGTCGGTCCGACGTCCGGTTTCCGAGTTATGTCGAGTTGCAAGTCGCATGAAAATGCCGTTCAGGGACACTTGGTGAATTTCCGTCCGGGAGCCAAAAAGCAAACGGAGCAAGAAGATTGCGTGCCATTGGCTCCCGCAAGTGTGTGTGGGCAATGCCGACGTGGGAACACTGCCAACACTGGCTCGGGGGAGGTTTTTGCAGAGTTGACCTACCAATGCGAGATTGCATGCAATTACACTGAGCAAAACCCTAGTTTACGAAATGAATGCACAATGAAGCCACTGGGCCATGAGGAGACGAGGGAGAGGGCCCCCTAGAGGTAATCGCACGCCAGGAGACCAACGGAGTCGACGGTTCGTCGGTCCGACGTCCAGTTTCCGAGTTATGTCGAGTTGCAAGTCGCATGAAAATGCCGTTCAGGGACACTTGGTGAATTTCCGCCCATTTTATAATTTAAGCCACTTTTAAATATTTGAACTTCCATATTATTTTTGAAAGAGCATAATATTTCAAAACTCCTAAAGAGACAAAAACACATGATCAAAACTCCTAAGGCTGTAATTTAGAGTAGTAATAATGGGGGTGATGGAGTTGAATTTGATCCTATGGAAGATAATGATACTAATATTATTGAGAATAAAGGGATAATAGGTTGATCCATGACACCTTTGTTTGCATGGATGAGGATGCACCTATGTATGAGACCTATGATAATATTCATGATGTACATCTTATTGATAAGGCACACAAAGGCCTATACAAGAGATCAAAGATGGGTCACTTTGTCTACTAATTTGATGTTGATAAAATTGAAGGTATTGAATGAAATTTCAAACAATGGTATGACAAAGATCCTAATGTATACACAAGGTTAATATATAAGGTGCCCCATAAGGTTCTTTGTCATATCCCTATAATTCTAGGTTTTTGATGATTGTTTAGGTTAAAAAACATAGCACATTATATGGATTATCATGTACAAAGATAAGTGAAGATGGTATTATATGAGTGGCTACAAATGGTTCTCAATTTACGATCATCAAGGAAATATTACCCATTTTTTAAGAAGAACCTCATAATGTTAGACTTTCATTGGTAGTTGATGGAAATGGGTGTGCATGAGTGAGTTCGTTGAAACCTTGAAAACATTGTATTGCATTTAGTTTGATTAAATTACACGAGCAAGAACTTTGACATAACTTGTAATGATCATCCAAAATCACAAATTTTAATTAGATACCAATTAGTGCATGCATGTAGTGAATTCGTTGAAACCTTTGAATATAATAGTTTGTTCTTTTGACATAGTGCATTCATGAGTAATAGATAATCCACACAAATCAACACATTAGAATGACACAAGTACATGTATCCAAAAGTACATATATATCCAAAAGTGCATGTCTCCAAAAGTACATGTATATCCAAAAGTCTCCAAAAGTGCATGTCTCCAAAAGTACATGTATATCCAAAAGTATCGAAAAGTACATGTATCCAATGAAGTCAATGTACATGTCTCCAAAAGTACATGCACAATAAAGTCAATGTACATGTCTCCAAAACTGAATGTATCGAAAAGTACATATATATACAAAAGTATCCAAAAGCACATGTGTCCAAAACTATCCAAAACTATCAAAACTCAAGCTTTCTCTTGTTCTTTCCCGACGTTGATCCTCTAGGCACATCCCTAGGATCAATGTGCATCCCTGGATCCTGCAAATTAAATATCAATTGTTAAATTCAACTAACTATGTACACTAATACATTATCTCAACAATTATCAACTGGTGCATGGAAAGTGCATGAAACACTTGGTCACTGAAGGACATCTCACCTCAATTGACAAAGGAGATTGTGTTGCTTGTGTAGCAGATGGAGCCGTCGGTTGAACATCCAGGATGGTTGAACCAGGGGGGCCAGGCACTGCTCCTGCTGGTGGTGGCTACAATGAAAAAATGTTGAAATAGTTAGAAATGCATGAATAAACAATAGGTCCAACAATAATAAACTATGTAAAGATAATGTTGAAATAGTTACATACCTGTGTGTGATCAGTCGCCACTGCAGATGCGGCACTAACTGCTGCATCAACCATCGATGCAAGGTTCTCAGCAGACAACTCGGGTTCCTGTTGCAGTAAACATGCAATTCAAACATTAACAAAAACGATTTATGCACTGGATTTCAAGTTAAACAACAAATATCATCGAAGGATATACATTACCGTGGTGTGAGTAAGCCCATGGTCGTGGGCAGCTGGAGTCTTTCTCGGAGTAGAACGCCTCACATACACACGACCCTTGTTCACGAATGGCCTGGAGGGAGATGCAAATCCAGGCAATGGGCCAGATGTGTCGGATGGTGCCTACAGTCAGCAAGTGTTCATGTAGTTAGACATGCATGATTCAACAAACAAACATGTATTTAAAAAATGTCATTTTTAATTGTTTACCTGGAGCCCAGACGTTTCAGGGGACGGTATGACCATGGGCACTACCTCCACATTACCTTGCCCCTGTGAAGGATCTGCCATCTGCAAGTTTAATAATTGTAAATATTAGACCGTATATAGCATTAATGAACTAAAATGTAAAGTATGTGGAAATTAACAAATTAACAAGTATTAAAAAACTGAAATTTTAAAATGTTTACCTCGGTGTGAGATACGGCAATAGGTGGTATATAAGATGGGCCTGCCGAATGGGTAGCATCATGCCCCCCTGTCGAGTCTGGAACATCCGGCTCTGGGGCGTCACTGCCGGTAATCATCATCAACTGCAAGTTCACAAAATTAATATATTAGCTCAAACTATATATATGTGTACAAAGACGAAAATAAATGAAGAATTTATTACAATTAACCATCAAGATACCTCTCTCAAAAAGCCACTGAAGGCAACATCTGATGCAATACCATAGCAGGGACGACCACATGACGTGCACTCGTGAGGATCAGTACTAGGATGGGGAATAGCTGATGGTCCTCCACTAGTGGATGGTCCTGATGGTCCTGCAGTAGTGGATGGTCCTGCACTAGCTGATGGTCCTGCATGGTGACGAGCTGGTGTATGTACCACACCAGGGACAGATGTCCCTTCCTCACCCATATGTTGAACCATCCTGCCATGGCGAACAATCGTCCGTGCCAAACTCAAAAATGCATCCCGTGTCTGCGGAATAATGCGATGTGCTGGTGGGACATCTGGCCCAGGCAACTGCCTGCGAGGTGCAGGGATAGGGCGATCCTGGTCTCGAAGCCTGGCATTGGGTCAGTTTTGGGGCATCCCCCCACCGATCCCTTGGAACTGTAAGATGTCAAAATAGTTAACGTGTTTATGCAACACGAACTTACATCTTTCGAAGGAAATATAAGGGAATTTCCCTGTTGTTGTGTGGTGGCATATCAAAAACCATGTACCATCTGTCCATCCAGTTATCAACAAATGGTTGAAACGTGCACCACGCAATGGAGATATGCGGCTTGCTTGCATTAGGGATTTCCCCCGTCCGAGGGTCCCTAAACAATGCAAATATGACCTCTTTGGATATTTTCAGCTTTTTTACTGCATTGTAATCTAGTCCATCAGCATATTGTTGTCTTTTTCTTTCTCTGTAAGATGCAATATCATACAGGACATTCGTAGATTGTGAAATTGTGTCCACAATTGCATCCAAGGTTGATGCAAGTGAACGGCGAATCCTGTCGCCACCACTAAAAGCTTCACTTATGCCCCTCAATTGGGCAAGCTCAATCAATATTTCGGCATTGGCATCCATAGCCGCAACTGCAATAAAGACATTAATACGAAAATCATTAGAAACATATACATGGTATATAATGACATCTCTTCAAAATTGAACATGTATTAAATCAAACTCACATAAGCAATTTAATGGCATTTACTCACATACATTTAAAACTTAAAATTAAACATTTGACAATTAAAAAGTAAGTTAGTCAGATTGGCAGAGAGGAGGGGGAGGAGGATCAAGGCAGTGATGAGTTTGTTGATTCAGGCATGGAGGAGGAGGATCAAGGTAGTGATGAGTTTGCATCTATGTGTCTCAATGTCTCATTGTGTTTTGTGATTGTGAATGACAAATGTGTTGTGATTTGTGAATGATCTAATTTCTATTGAATATTTCATATTTGTAATTGTAAATGTAATTTCTATTGAATATTTGTAATTGTAAATGTTAAATTTTATTGGATGATCTATATGTCTATATTTTTAAATTTTAATATATTTTAAAAATATATTAATTCCGGTGGTCACCGTGTCCTACGTGTCATAATTCCGGGGGTCACCGTGTCTAGTGGGGACCAGGGATCAAATTTGAAGGGTGGGGTCCCATTTCACTATGAAGGGCTATGAGATATTGAACACTATTGAAGGGCTATGAGAAATTTATTAATATTTATTCTATGTGTATATATGGATGTGTTCATGTTGTATGGATTGGATTCTAGGTTAACCGAGGCCTTTTTAGAGCAAAGAATGGGGTAATTACTATTTGGGAACAAGTTTTTTATCAAATGTAAATTGCGGTGATGGAAGATATTGAGGGTGCCACATGTTGTGGAGAAAGTAGTATTGATTCCTATGACGTAATAGGGAGTTCAAAAAGTCTGGTTTCAAGTATTGTCATGCGTAGCTCGATTGATTTTTCTCGCGCTAGGGTTGTAGCAACTGTTATGGCCATTACTGTTAAAAGGATTGATGGGGTGGAATCCCGTGAAACGATGAGTTCTTTTGTTAAGACGTAGATTCAGTGAAATTTGGTGGGAGTCTTATGTTCATTTTATGCACAAAATTCGATTACTTGATTTTGTTGCATTGTTAACTCTCCTCCTAGTCATAGCTACAATCTCTTATATAATTGTGAAGGTTATCAATCCACTCAATATATTAAAGTTGTAGTAGGCCAAAATCATCCACATATTTATTGTACTCACAAATGTTGACATTCCAATTTCTATGTAGAGCGCCCATTAACATTAGATTGTATGGGACATGTTTTCGAGGCATGATGTCATTATCTCATAACAACAAGCTTTTTATCCATAAATATGTCATCTACAAGCCAACGGAATTGTTCCTAATCCTTTATAAAATTTTGTCATAATTATATCAATACCAACATCCCTACCTATTGACTTAGCTTAGAAGATATTACACCTTCGGATAACCAAACCTGATTCCAAGGTTGGTAATCATAAACGTAAAAGCATCATCATAAGGAAATAGCATGTTGTGTTGAGGAAATTCCTTTTTTTCCATTTCCTTCTCAGTATAATATTTGGTTGTGGATCATTTAAAATGTATAATTTATTTTAATATAATTGGGAAGCTAAATTCAAATTCATTAATATATTAATATGATTTGATTTTTTTATTAATAATAAGTTATTCTTTTCATTTGAAAATGTAATAGTACATCAAAATTTCAATGTTTACTAACGTAGTAAAGTTGAGAGGCTTTATTTTTCAGTGGATATAGCAGACCTGTAAATTCATAGGATGTCAAAAATCTAGTCAGCCTTGAAGTTGAGCTCCTCAAAGAAAATGAATTTCTTTAAATATGTTTATGGCAGGCTGGCATTGCCAGCTTCGCTCCGCAAACTATCCTGGAGGACTGGAGGAGATAGGGTAGGTGGAACTTGGAAGTAGCTCATCCACAGTGGAATAGGGGTATAAGAAAAAGCTTGTTTCTATTCATGCAATATGGTCGGAGCCATGGAAGCATGGAATTCCAGCATTGACTTGATACAACAAAGAAAACAAAAGGTGGAACTTGGGAGCTGCAGGATTGACTTGATACAACAAAGAAAACACAGGGTGTGAGGCTGGGAGCCGTAGATGGTAGGATTAACTTGATACAACAAAGAAAACACAGGTCTATAGGTAGGGGCCACGGGCAGGAGCAACAACCTGCAACATTACAAGAAGTTTATGGATTGTGGATTTTGTCTGAAATGCCAAATTCGCGGGGGCATATTAACATAATATATTATACATTGAATACTCAATTAACTCACGGAGTCAGCATTCACGAATTGGTATGTGATAACTTGTAACTTGGTAAGCCCGCTAGCAACAACACGTATGAGCCACCTTCCAGGTTTAATAATTTTGTTGATGCCATTAAATGTGTTAAACACGTAAGCGCTCGCTACAAACACGAGAACTTCGAAGCGTTCAAGCCATGGGCTACTCAGTGTAAGCCCGTCCACGTAAGTTGCTCAATGATATTATTAGAGGCCCAATGTTCCATGATCCATGGATGATCGAACACGTGGATATTGGAGAGTAAGCGAGTCCCACTCCCAAGTCACCTAGCTAGTAGCCGCATTCCCAATTTCCCACTAAAAATTGTTGATGGGTGAAATTTGAAGCTACCCTTCTGTTGCAATTTTAAACAGTAGTGGTTAATTTAATTATTGAAGGGCTTACCATGAAATTAAATTTTTTTTGCATGGTAAAATTTGAAGTGGCCTTCTATGACGTGTGGGTAAAATTTGAAGTGGCCTGAAGGCTTCAAATTTGAAGCCTGGTGGGGACACTCGTGTCCCGTGTCCTCGTGTCGGGTGACTTAGATGAATACATTGTAGAAAGGGGGGAGTTTAAATTTTTTCAATTTTTGGTTTGATTATGAAGTTTTGAGTTTTTTGAAAAGGGTTTCATTTTGAGGTGTGAATTTAATTACAAATTGGGTTATTCCAAATTTGATCAATATTACAAAACTAGGTTAAACAATAAAAAAATAGTAATTTGGATTATAAAATCACAAAAAAATGATTTGGGTGAATAAATTACCTGACTAGATGAGAATGCACCGGTGAATTTGTCTCCCCTCCAGCGAAATCGAGCAACACGGATAGTTGAGTGGGCCACAAAGCGTCCTCGTCCAGGGTCAATTTCGCCTCTATTCGCGTTTCTGATGCGTGAGTGTCGCGGGTGGTCGGCAATCGGCCGACTGTGTTTTTAAATTCATTTTTAGTTTTACATATCGCGTACGCGATTTGTAAATACATAACGCGTACGCGTTTTTTAACTACATAACGCGTACGCGTTATTGTTACCTAGCCTACATGTCCAATGACATGTTAGGCTCGGGTCTTACCATGGCAGGTGGTAAATATCAGAAACGCGTTATGTTTTAGGTATCAGGAACGAGATTTGAAAAAAGTAGCATTGCATCTAAAGTGACCCTCATCTTCTTGCACACACCCAGAATATAATGTTTCTGGTCAATTTATAGCTCATCAAATATTTTGACAAGTTACACATGCACATCCATGGTGTGGACCAAAGATAGCAGTTGAGGTGGCAAAGGCAATATTCAATAGCTCTGGTAGATTTTTAGAAACATTCATATACCTATTATATCCTGAAAGAGAAGATGGATAGACAACAACCAAAATTGATGAGTTTTCCACCCACATAATGATAGGGCCACAAATTATAGAAATGCATCTCTTCTTGCTTCAATTTCAAGCAGCCACCATATAAATGGGTCTCTGAACCAATATGTATAAAATGAAGATTCTAATTATGTTAATATTACTTCAATTTCAAGCAGCCAACGTATAAATGGGTCTCCGAACCAATATGTATAAAATGAAGATTCTAATTATGTTAATAGTAATGCTCTAATTATGTTAATTATTGCTAATGATGGATGCAAATTGACTTGTTGTTTACTAGTTGTGCTAAGATCATAACTTAATGAATTTAAAATGGAGCGATAAAGAGATCCTAAGTATAGGAAAAGACTAACTTAAGTTGATGTGGCTAAAATCCTACCTAGCAAAGCCACTTTGCAGAAATAGACCTAGGAAGACCTAAAGCATGGGAAATGGGCATTCGTTATTGGAGCGCCTTTGGCCGGGTCAGGCAGAAGCGGTTCAATGAACTAAGAGGAATATAAAGGCAAGTTAATAGTGTGCAATATTCTTGGCGTGAAAATTGTTTCAGTTAGACAATGACAATCCAGAATAATATGGAAGAAAAACATCCAACAAGGAGTGAATTAAGAAATAACAAAGCACTAAAATAGTGATAGCATAAAAAATTACCTTAACCAACTAAAGTCCGCAGACTGCAAAGCCAAGTTAGAAATGCACCAAGTTAGCAACGGGCTCGGAAATAGAATTGGTTTGGACTCTGGAGGCTGTATGAGACTGAGATGAAGTCTGCATACTAGAGTGCCAAGTTAGAAATGTGCCAAGTGTTTGGACTCTGGAGACTGTATGACAGTGAGTCTGAGATATCTTTAAACAAATTTTCAAGATGTTACACTTACCATAGCTGGCGGGAAATCAAAATTAATTCGCGGTAGTTGGTAAAAAATTAATTAAGGCAGGTGTACAGGTCTCTATGGAAGCCAAAGGTGTTACACTTACCGTCACGAGTCACGACTCACACCGTGTTAGATGAGCAATAAAATTGAGAATTTGCGTGGATGGAAGGCGGGCGCAGTGGCAGTGAAGTTGTAGGTAAAACATTTATGAAACTCCATGTCGTCGGCGTCCACTCTTGACTCGTCGTTTTCCTGTAAATTGGTGAAAGCATAATGCATTTCTTGAAATACAAATCATGCACATTGCAAATTGCAATTTCGTTTATGACAACGAATTGGTTGGCCAATGGCCATTTGATGTTGTGCAGAAAAACAATTTAATATATGCTGAGCTAAATAACTGACGTAGGGGTCTGGGGTACTGTCAGGCTCCAACAAAGTTGTCTGGTAGCCGGCTTTGAAGTTTGCAGCATGATTCACGAATAAAGTGGTTACCTACAGGCTAGTAGGCTACACATGTCATAGACTGAACTGAATAGGAGACACGGTATTAAGTAAGAACTTTAAATTTGGCATTTACCTGTATATCCTATCACAACGATTCGGTGATTCGGCAATCAGCGAGTACTGAATCAGTGATGTGACCGCAACCTACAGGTGCAATTTGTTGCAAATCAATCTTGACGGGCAACGAAAAGAGTCACCCTTCCTTTGAAAAATTGAAGTTTAGTTAAGGCCTTTGGAAGGGCTCATACGGGTTCAAATTTGACCACTGGGTCTCATGGTTACCCATGGTTATCTTGATAGAAGTTCAGTTTCGATTTCCAGTGAGAAGGTGCAAGCAATATTTCCAAATTCATATATGAGAAAATGTATAAATTTCCAAATTCATATATGAGAAAATGTATAAGCTTAGATGTATTTCCACTCTCCTTTGTTCGGTCTATTTCAACAATACCAACGTCAGCAACGGCAACCTCTAAGTCGATTGCAGATTCCATTTCTGGAGAAACGTGGCGACTTGGGCTTATCTCTCCATCTCCGTCTACGAAGACGGTGAACTGTTTTCCCTTTACTGGCAGGGAGAAACCCTATGACCTGTCAATCGTCCTCCACACCGTCCTGCCTGAATCGTCTGCTCTTCTCAGTGAGAAAGACTGCCGTATCACCGGTCAAGCTTCTCAGTGAGAAAGACTGCCGTATCACCGGTCAAGCGTTCGCCACGCCGTCTAGTCTGAAACGTCTGCTCTTCTCAGCGAGAAAGCCTACCCTGTCACCTGTCAATCGTACTCCACGCCGTCTCATTTTAAACGTCTGCCCTTATCAGCGAGCTTCTTCGTAACAGCGGGACGCTCGAGACTTAACGGTTGCCATTCGATTGGGTTCTTGTTTTTCTTGTTGAAACCATTCTTTAAAACTCCTTTGAATTCCTTTGAAGTGGACGCAGTCTGCAATCAATCTGGATGGTATATTTGTTTCATCCTCTTTCAATCTAGGAAAAGTATAGATAGTAATCCACTCCAAATTCTAAGATATTTTCAACTAACAATTGCATCTTAGGGTGCAATTGCAATAAAAGAATACGTATTTGGAAGTGATTGGAAGAAATGCAGAAGTGCAAACAAAGAAGACATATATAATTAGAATTTATTCTTGAATGTGATAATAAGAGAGAAAAACGAGTTTTGACAATGTATGTGATTGCATATATGTTTACAAAAATGCTAAATTCATGGGAGGTAAACGGCAATCTTCGTAGCTTGTTGAGGAGCAGAGTCTCACATGAAAAGTAGAAGAGTAGTTAGGGAGAAGGGGATAAAAGAAGTATACGGAAAGTGAAACAAAGAAGTAGAGTAAGAGTGAAGAACTTGGAGAGAGCTTGAAATAAAGTGTTGGATTTCTAGGTTGCACACACATGAAAATAGAAAACGAGCATAAAAGTGTATGATTAAGGAACAAATAAAGGAGGTTAGAAAACATTTCAAGTGTATGGTTGAAGTATATGAAAATGGAATAGAGAAAAAGAGAAGTATATACATATAGAATGGAGTTAAGAGAGCTCCATTGATTCTAGCAATGTCTTGCCTATTTCCATACTTTGATATTGTGGATTATCGTGCATTCATTTGTACCAATCAAAGGAAAATGATGGGGAGATGTGAAGATCCTTCAGGTGTACCAATGTTTGTTGTAGCCTTTGGTAATGTCATGCCTTGATATTTATGTGTTGTCAATGCCATGCCATTTTAAATGGGATTTGAGTACGCCCCCCGTTGTATAGGTGGAATTGGTAGAAAAGTAGGATTGTTGGTATCCCATGGAGGGCCAATGTACTTTTAGAAGTTAACAACAACAAATGTTGGAAGTTGTACATAAGCAATCTTTATAAAATTCTAAAAGAAAAAACAATACTCAACTATATAATTCCATGCAATAATGGAAAGCAGATTTTTATTTCACAACTAGTCAAAAAATGTAGGGTGTCCCAATAAACCTTTTTCTATAAAACCTTTTGTCGCATTTTCAAAAAAGAAAAAATATAGTTTTTTGAAAAAAAAATGCAGAATGCCCCAATAAACCTTTTTCTATAAAATATATGAAGCACAATGTATTAGATTCTCTTGTTTATTCTTATTATGGTAGTATTTTTTATAGTGTTAGATTTGCATAGTGTTAGATTTGTATGGTTTTGATCATACTACCATGTTTTAAAAACTATGGAACTTTTCCTAGAATGTCAATGGCCTTTTAATGGTAATAAATAAAAAATACTTTACCATTTAAAAGCATTACTTTTGTAAGTGTGTGTTGAAATGGAAAAAGAGGTTGATAAACTTTTGAAAATACCCTAAGATCCAAAATGAGTGCTTATTTTTTTATTAATGACACAAACAAGGAGTTGTTTGAGTGGTGTCCAAAGCCTCAAACTAAACAATATATATATTAATAAATTAAAATGTATATTGAAATTTTTTAAATTATAATAATATTTATAATAAAAAATTAATAAAATAAAATTAATGAATAATTATTTGAAATATGTAAAAAATAATTATCTCCATTTAAACTTTTGAATTTATAAATGTACAACAATAATAAAAAATAACCTTTTAACTAATTATGAGCGTAAATCTCTGCTGATTTCCATGGTTGGCACCTTAGGATAAGACCACCATAGAATGTAACCACTATTGTATCTTTATTTTTACTTGTTTAATAGAATTTCACAGCTTTACCAAAAAAAAAAAAAACATAAATGCTTTCATGATAGAGATATGCACATTATCTATCTAAATTAGTTCCTCTAAATTAGTTCATTTGAGTTTGAGTCAAAAGCGTTCATTTTTCATCCCACTGTAAGATTAAAAACATAAATTAACATAACATGGAAAGTATCGATGACCGAGTTATCAATAAAACATATTTTTGAATTCTCTAAGGCTCAAATAGTATTGTTCATGTGATAATGGATGTTGAGAGTTTCTATAACCAAAAAATATGTCATCAAGGAAATGATGTTCTATGTCCCGTATGCCTCTTGTTTAAGAATACAAATTTTTGTATAAGAATAAAAAATTTGGATTAAAAACGTGTTGGAAGATACGACTAAATGGGAGGTTGACTATATGTAAACAAAGGGATGAAAAAAGAGAATGGTGATACTAAGTGAACAAACAACTAAGTGTTGAGTGAAGAATTTATTGATTTATTTATTGAAAGAAAATGCATTCAATTATCTGCCAATTATCTACCACTAGTATTCCTTGAACATTATTAGAGGTTCTTTTAAATAAAAACTAAAAAAGGCCACATATCTTTTCTATCTGATAAGTTTGTGCCACCACATCCTTCCCTTTAACCTCAATTTTTCCTCCATCAAAATCAAAACAAATTCCCAACAATCCATATTCATAGATTGTAAAATTTAACATTAATAATTTATTAATAAAATTAATAAAATCAAAACAAGAAGCCCAACAATCCATAGTCATAAATTGTAAAATCTAATATTAATATTTTATTATTAATGACAAATTGACATTATTTTAACCATGTCTTTTGTCTGGTCCACCATCCCTCACAAGCAAAGGCAATCATGAAGCTTTAGTAGAATGATGGACCTGGGGTCTAAGCCTTCTAAATTCCAGAATATATAAGAAATATGTGCATTCCATACACTGATTGACTGGTGTGGATAAATGCAAAAAGTGTTCATAATTTCTAGAATATGTAAGAAACTTGGAAATGCTTACCTATACTCTTCTCTACACCTTAGCTTCTCCTTCTGCCCCAATATTGTCCTGTTGAATATTGTAACTTCTAAGAATATTATATTTGTACATTATTTATTCCGGAGATGTTCCATCCCTCCGAGGTGATTCTATTATGTATCCGGAGATGTTTATTCCTCCGAGGAGTTGTGGCAACTAGGGTTATTAGACCCACCATGTGGGGGTCGGCCCAGTCAGTTATAATAGGGTATTTAACCTAATGGTTAAATACGAGCCTACATGTACTTGTGTAAAATATATGTCATAGTAGTGTATAAATAGAGGAGGTGTGTTCCTCATTTGACACACTCATACACTTGAAAAGAGGAGCACTTGTCTGGGAGATTTGCTAAGGAGGATTAGAAGGAGGGAGCACATCTTGTATTTTGGTTTATCATCTTATTGAGGAAAGCTTTGCTGGGTTTTCTACCCCATGAGGGTTTCCCAGGATAAATCTGTGTCTCTTGTGTTTATGCTATGCTTGTTGTTTCTTCAGTGATCCTGTATATGCTATTATTGTGAAATGGAATGTAATACTGCTATTTTCTGTCTTAGCATATTGAATTTTAACATGGTATCAGAGCTAACCTGAAGGAAGACAAGGTATGGCACTTACGACACTTGCTTTACTTACGACAATATGAAGGTTAGGGATTTACATAGCAAAAACCAGTCATCGTGGAACTTTCGATATAAATCCATTTCTGCGAAGGTTCAGGGTCTGAAAAGTTTACAGGTCGAAGATAACATCCCCAGGTACCTTGTGTCGAAAGGGCACCCTCATATTCATTGTACTTTATGAGTTATGATCAGTACAAGTTAGGGTTTCTGCCTCTTCCAGATCTCAGTCAAAATCAGGTGACCTTGGAAAAAAGGTCATAACTTGGGCTAGGAAGATACAAATGAAATTTCGTAAAAAGTGACAGGTAGTACACAGCCTGTACTATATCAGGAAACGTTTTCAGAGGCAGAAGGTGAACCAATGACACGTGGCATGCCGTACAAGTTCGATCTCCTGTTTTATCCCATAAATAAGTCACGTTGCGACACTTGGCATAACTCTCTCTCAGAGAGTCCAATTGAGGTCAGACCTGTCAAGATGGAAAGATAACAGGGCGAGCTATCTC
The DNA here is from genome assembly GCA_027924585.1 of Larix kaempferi. Taxonomy (NCBI): domain Eukaryota; kingdom Viridiplantae; phylum Streptophyta; class Pinopsida; order Pinales; family Pinaceae; genus Larix; species Larix kaempferi. The sequence goes on from BSBM01000469.1 coordinate 13,913,733, forward strand.
AGAAAAAGTTTTCAGAGGCCGAAGTTCAAACAGTGACACGTGGCACGCCGTACACGTTCGCTCTCCTGTTTTATCCCATAAACAGGTCACGTTGCGACACTTGGCATAACTCTCTCTCAGAAAATCCAATTGAGGTCAGACCTGTCAGGATGGAAAGATGACAGGTCAGGCTACTGCAAAAAAAGTTTTCAGACCCTGTGGAGCAAAATTTTCAGAGTTATAGCAGAAGTAATCAGGTGCGTATTTCTGTCAAAACAAAATTATTTTTAGCACCTTTATTCATGGCTTCCAGAATTTAGGGTTTCGGAGAAAGTTGAAATTTTTTGAAGTCTGTAACCACGGCTAGAATCTCCTCGGAAAAATAAGAGTTTAGAGCCTTGGATCGAACCTTTTGATTGGACAGAAGGGTGGGCTTCATCAAACCCTAGTTCAGGTTCCTGTCCAGAAGATCCAGAAGTTTCGAAGGCAATTTTGAGGGGTCAAATTTTGGAGATTTCAAAATTGAAGAATGCTAGGTTGATCAGCTCAGCAAGACACATTCTTCCATCCATTCAGAAGTATGAAAGTCAAATATTGAATTTTTAGGGTTTCTCTAGCAAACCCTAATCAAGCTCCAGATCAAGTTTCAGGGGGAGTTGAGGCTAAGGCCTTACATAAGAAGACTACAAAAAGTCTCGACAGGTATGACTTAAGGAGGTTCAGGTATGCCTTGAAATCTGATTCTTGATTAAGTTCATAATGTGTTTGTCTTCATGTTATTTATTAGTACAATCTTGAATAATGTTATTAATTTTCTTATCACCCTAGTAACAATATGAATGCATGTGAATGATCGAAGACATTCATTGATTAGGGCTATATGATTGTACTTATGCATTATGGTGTTGTGTGAGGTTGATGTTGTCTGCTAACAAGACACATGTACATTACAAAAGACAAATCAAGTTCCATGACCATGACAACATGAAGACAAAGACTCACGAGGTATGTATGACTTTGTTATATTATGTTTAACCTACGAGACATGCAGGTTCTAGCTCAGGATCTCTAAATCATTGAAGAGATTGTTTAGGTATGTTGTACATAACTAAGCAAGTATACTAATCTAGGTATGTTTTCCTATGTCATGTTAGAATCTTACCTTGTGTAAGTATACTTGGTATGATTGGTTAGTAATCAAGGGTTTATGCATATTATGTCTCTTATCTTGGTTGATGATTTAACTAACTAGATCAAACAAGAATATGCATGAGTAAAAGAAGACTTCCTTGAAACCCTGAATACTAATGATCATGACTGTACATATTCAAGATTATTTAGAATTAGAATGTTTTGATAATATTGAGAATATACTAATGAATGTATGTTTGTGTATGAGATCATGAGGATGACACTAGTGTACACTTGAGCATGCACAGTGGTACAGAATGAATAGAAGTTCAGAAGACATACAGAGGATCAAGCGGGAGGCAACCACACAAACATAAAAGATAAGTATTTGAGTTGTTATTAGAAATAGTAAATGATATTGCTTGTATGCATATTTGTATTCCTAGAATATATCATGCTGAGTGTAAACATTCATAAAGCATTGAACAGTATACTACTAATATGCATATGATTGGTAAGTTGGACAAACATTCCATTGTTGCTTATCTAGAATGAAACCTCTTTGCTGACATGCTGAGAGCTATGCACACTCTCGATAGTATGTTCTGGTAGAGATGGAAGGCATCTAGATAGCCACTGTATGCATACAGGATATGGGAAAGTGTTGTGCCAAAGTATTGGTCAAAATAGTTGCATAACTATGTAAATGATATCTGTATGCATAATAGGTTATCATGTCAATATGATTTGATGATTATGAAGTATTACTAATCATGTACTTAATTTTGATTTGTAGGAAAGATCATGATGAATGATGAACTCTGAACAAGCGATGGATGTTCAACAAAAGATTTACAAATCAAACACACTATAGAAAGCTTGTGGTTAAGAGATTCTCTTAGAAAGAGGAAGAGAATCATGATGAGATGTTTTGCTCCAAGGGACTAGATAAGACCATTCTCTTAATAATGTAATCAGGTTCTGTATGGGTTCCCAGGATCGGTAGTCAATTGATGAGCTTAATGATCATCATGGGTAATGTGGATCTCAACCTTTGCTACAAGGTTGAATATGGGTTCTATACACATATGACATGGATGCAAGAAGGAACTCACCACAGAGTTCGAATGATTTTGAGGCTCATATTAGTAGACCCATCTGACGAGAGATGGAACAGATAGATATGCAGAAGATCACTCAATCCTGAGTGTGAATAATGGACAATTGACAGCTTCATGACAAAGCTTGGGCTTTACCAGAAGTAAAGTTGTTCCTAACCTTTACCTTAAGGTTGTGGATGATGAACCTATCATACCATTATTGTATGATGATGATCTCTTTCTGACAAGGAATGAGAAACAGGTCATCAAATTGGCTGCAGAAATGAAAATGAAAGATCTCGGATTAATGCACTACTTCTTAGGTCTAGAAGTATGGCAAGATCCAAAAGGAATCTTTTAATTCAAGATAAGTTTGCTGTGAAGTTTCTAAAAAGATTTGATATGTTGGAGTATAAATCCATGGCCACTCCCATGGACTCCAACTTGAAGTTGTTAGTTAATGACTCATCGTATTTAGTGGACCTAACCCTATATAGACAAATCATTGGGTCATTGATGTATTTAACAAATACTAGGCCAGATATATGCTTTGCTGCAAATACCCTAAGTCAGTATCTAGTAGAACCTGGAAAGGTTCACTTAATAACTACAAAGCATGTAGTGAGGTACCTAAAAGGTACATTAGATTTTGGTCTATATTATCTTGGAGGTCATGAACTCCGTTTACATGGTTACTCAGATTCTGATTGGGCAGGAAGTGCCTCTGACAGAAAGAGTACATCAGGTGGATGTTATAGTCTTGAATCTGCCATGATCTCATGGTTCAGCAAGGAACAATCTAGTGTGGCTCTCAGTACTGAAGCAGAATATATATATAGCTGTTTGCTCTGCCAGCTGTGAAGCAGTGTGGCTTCAGAAGCTATTATATGGAGTGTTTGACTTAGAAGTGAATTTCACTATGATTATGTGTGACATTCAAAACTGCATCAAGATAGAAAATCTTTTATTCCACGATAAGTCAAAAACACATAGAGATCCGATACTTCTATATACGAGATATGATGCAAAGAAGAGCTATCAAGATTGTATATATAAGCACTGAGGATCATATTGCTGATATCTTGACTAAACCTCTGTCTCGAGTGAAGTTTGAATACTTTCGAGACAAGCTTGGTATAGTTCAAAAGAACTCTCCTCGAAAGGGGGAGTAGCATAGTATCTGATAACAAGTCTGTCTCATCAATGATGAGGTTACCTATTTACTGCACTTAGTTATTTAGAATTATTTTTTAGGACTCTTATACTTTTACTTTTGATGATAGATGTATACATGCTTTTGATGATAGATGTATTAGTGAGAATACATGCTTTTGATGATAGATGTATACATGCTTTTGATGATAGATGTATTAGTGAGAATACATGCTTTTGATGATAGATGTATACATGCTTTTGATGATAGATGTATACATGCCTTTAATGATATATGTATTTGATGCTATTGATGAGGATACATGTTTTGATGATGAGGATACATGATGCCTTGATGTACTTGTATGGATGAAGATACTTGTACCCATGATTGACATATGAGGGGATTGGATCATCCCTGGACTTCAGTCCTAAAGAGAGCCGTAGACGTATGTCTTCGAGAATGAAGTCCTTGGTGGACTTGAGGGGATTGGATCATCCCTGGACTTCAGTCCTAAAGAGAGCCGTAGACGTATGTCTTCTAGAATGAAGTCCTTGGTGGACTTGAGGGGATTGGATCATCCCTGGACTTCAGTCCTAAAGAGAGCCGTAGACGTATGTCTTCAAGAATGAAGTCCTTGGTGGACTTGAGGGGATTGGATCATCCCTGGACTCCAGTCCTAAAGAGAGCCGTAGACGTATGTCTTCAAGAATGAAGTCCTTGGTGGACTTGAGGGGATTGGATCATCCCTGGACTCCAGTCCTAAAGAGAGTCGTAGACGTATGTCTTCGAGAATGAAGTCCTTGGTGGACTTGAGGGGATTGGATCATCCCTGGACTTCATTCCTAAAGAGAGCCGTAGACGTATGTCTTCGAGAATGAAGTCCTTGGTGGACTTGAGGGGATTGGATCACCCCTGGACTTTAGTCCTAAAAGAGAGCCGTAGACATGATGTCTCCGAGAACAAAATCCTGAATGAACAGGTAAGGGGATTGGATCATCCTCGGACTTTAGTCCTTTGAATTGAGCCGTAGACATGATGTCTCCGAGAACAAAATCCTGAATGAACAGGTAAGGGGATTGGATCATCCTCGGACTTTAGTCCTTTGAATTGAGCCGTAGACATGAGGTCTCTGAGAATTGAATGATAGGACTGGATCATCCCTGAGCTTTGGTTCAAAAGGTACATGATAGGACTGGATCGTCCCTGGACTTTGGTTCAAAAGGCACATGATAGGACTGGATCGTCCCTGGACCTCAGTTCAAAATGTACGTGACAAATCCTAGAATTGTTCTAGGTTACATCCAGCATGAAACAGGGCTGGCTCTGTAGATGTGATACATCTAGCATGAAACAGGGCTGGCTCTGTAAATGTGATACATCCAGCATGAAACAGGGCTGGCTCTGTAGATGTGATACATCCAGCATGAAACAAGGCTGGCTCTGTAGATATGATACATCTAGCATGAAACAGGGTTGGCTCTATAGATGTGATACATCCAGCATGAAATAGGGCTGGCTCTGTAGATATGATACATCCAACATGAAACAGGGCTGGCTCTGTAGATGTGATACATCCATCATGAAACAGGGCTGGCTCTATAGATGTGACACATCCAGTATGAAAAAGGACTGGCTCTGTGGCGGTAAATCCTAGATCTGATCTAGGTCACATCCAGTATGAAAAAGGACTGGCACTGTGGTTGGGATTGGATCGTCCCTAGACATGAGACTTGTCTTGAAGAGATAAGGATTGATCATCCTGGAACTTGATCTGGATTGCATCATCCATGGACCTATGTCCTAAAGAGAGCAGGATTGATCATCCTGTAATATGATCGTGTGATGACGATGCTGTCGATCGTGTGATGACAATGATGATCGTGTGATGACGATGCTGCCGATCGTGTGATGATGATGTTGATCGTATGATGACGATGCTGCTGATCGTGTGATGACGATGCTGATCGTATGATGACGATGCTGATCGTATGATGACGATGCTGCTAATCGTGTGATGACGATGCTGATGATCGTGTGATGACGATGCTGCTGATCGTGTGATGATGATGCTGATGATTGTGTGATGACGATGCTGATGATCGTGTGATGATGATGCTGATGATCGTGTGATGACGATGCTGATGATTGTGTGATGACGATGCTGATGATTGTGTGATCATGTGATGACGATGATGATGACGATGCTGATGATCGAGTAATATCAACTCTGATGATGTTGATGTTCCAGTAACTAGTTGAGTTACTGATGATGATGAATTGAAGAAAGCTTCCGATGATATATAGATGATGTAGTCAATGACTCCTTGCTCCTGCAGATGTTGTTATAATATCCTTCTCGTTAAGGGGGAGTGTTGAATATTGTAACTTCTAAGAATATTATATTTGTACATTATTTATTCCGGAGATGTTCCATCCCTCCGAGGTGATTTTATTATGTATCCGGAGATGTTTATTCCTCCGAGGAGTTGTGGCAACTAGGGTTATTAGACCCACCATGTGGGGGTCGGCCCAGTCAGTTATAATAGGGTATTTAACCTAATGGTTAAATACGAGCCTACATGTACTTGTGTAAAATATATGTCAGAGTAGTGTATAAATAGAGGAGGTGTGTTCCTCATTTGACACACTCATACACTTGAAAAGAGGAGCACTTGTCTAGGAGATTTGCTAAGGAGGATTAGAAGGAGGGAGCACATCTTGTATTTTGGTTTATCATCTTATTCAGGAAAGCTTTGCTGGGTTTTCTACCCCATGAGGGTTTCCCAGGATAAATCTGTGTCTCTTGTGTTTATGCTATGCTTGTTGTTTCTTCAGTGATCCTGTATATGCTTTTATTGTGAAATGGAATGTAATACTGCTATTTTCTGTCTTAGCATATTGAATTTTAACATGTCCAACGTAAGCGGCTGGATCATTAGAATCTCTGTTACTACAATAAAATTATTGTAGATGCAACCTTGGTTCCACCATTCACAACTTCTTCTATTGCATAAACCTGAAGAAGAAGATAATCTCCTATTCAACTTCCAACTTCTTGCAACAATTTTTTTAGCATGTTCTCAATAATATTTAAAAGCCAGAATGAATCTTCGCCTTCTAAATAGATACCAGGGCTTTAAAAAATAATAAAAAGCCAAAACTAATAAGTCCATACGATATACTTACCTGTACGGAAAGCTTGTCCACTTCACCTTTGACTGTAACAATTGCTTGACAATATTTTGTAATGCTCTGATTCCTCTTCATTTCCTCCAATTTCTTCTCCTTACCGGCAGGGTCCTCGAGCAAAATTACCTTTGCATGTATTTGACACCTGCTATAAGCAGACACTCATCATTCTCTTTTTCCTTTCCTCCGCATAAAAGCCTATGTTCTTGAGGCTCCAAACCAGTCTCCTAAGACAACGACTTCTTGAGGTCCCATGAGTATATATGCACACACAGATAGAATCAATCAGAATTCAGGATACATCATATGATGATTATACAAAACTACCTTCATACCCTTGCGCAACTGACTAAATGACTAAATGATGGAAAGATCGCTATCCCTATGTGTGTCACTAAATGTACTTTATCATGTAGCCTAAGTTGATCTATACACAGATTAGAACTACAACTAGGGATATAGGCCTAATTCAGCATTGGCTAAAAGCAAAAACTAAGAGCATAGTCATAGTACTACATATAAGAACAAAAAAAGATGAAAAGCCTATTGGAATGTCAATCCAGCTCTGAATTGTCGCCTTGCCCATCATCATAAGGGCTTGTATCTCAGCAATCGTGTAGCCTACCAGCCCGGGTACTTGTGAAGTTGTTATTTGAAAGTATGAGAATATCCAACTCAACTAGAAGGCTAAAGTCTGATGGTATGGTACCTGTGAAATTGTTAGATGAAAGGATCATACTTCGAAGGTGTGTGCAATTTGACAATTATTTTGGAATAGATCCCATGAGCTTATAATTACACTCCATGAAAAGTATTTGCAGCGCTTTAAGATGGCCAAATTTGGGTGGAATTTCGCTAGTCAAATTATTACCATCAAGATCCAAAGTATGTAACAGAGAAAGGTTGCCAATAGATGGTGAAAGGGTACCTCGGAGATTTAATCCAAGAAGGATAATGGAAAAAAATCTTTGAGTGTGTCGTCTGCATGAAATACCATACCACAAACATACCTCCTCTGAGTTCTCAACTGTCCAGTTAGACAACACTCCAAATGAATCAATCTGGATATACTTTCTAAACGGAAAAAGAGCGTGCACGTCCCTTTTATCCATTGAAGTTGGGGTTGGATGAAGCAGATTGTGCTCTTGAGAATGAGAATGAGGCTGAACATAATTGAATCCAATAGTTGTTGTGGCTACAAAGGACTTGGCCATGGAAACAAGCATCATCAAAAGCATTAATTTATGATCCATTCCTCTCAATTTTTCACTCAAACAACCTTGCAAGCTTGTTCGGTGCGTAAATATTAATTTGTTTCCTCTTATATAGAGTCCTTTCTGTAACTTCAAGAATTTTAATCGCCGTATTATGCAAGTCTCAGTGAATTGAAAATGGTGAAACGCATCGATTTGAATTCAATGGTGCACTACACAAACTTACATAAGTCAATAAAGATGCAAAGAGTGAATTGAAAATGGTAAAACGCAGTGATTTGATATAGACATAATTTGATAGAGATAAAAGTGTCTGTATTGACTAGGAGAAAAGTGGTCATATTGACACAAATTTTTCCAGACAGATCTGGAGGCAAATTCTTCCCTAGTTTTATGGAAAGGAAATAATTTTGAGAGTGTATTGGCCACAAAAGAATTGACAGAGAAAATTGATTGAAAGGAAATTGGCCTTGGAAGAATTGACGAGGAAAATTTTTCATTATTTTATTGAAAGGAAACAAAATTTTGCACTCACAATTGAGCGTATTAAAAGGGGCAAACTTTTCCATAACTCCATTGAAATCCAACAACAACTTTATTGAGTGGACAGAATTTTTGCTTCGACAACTTTATTGAGGGATTTAGGCCTAATTCAGCATTGGCTAAAAGCAAAAACTAAGAGCATAGTCATAGTACTACCTATAAGAACAAAAAAAGCTAAAAAGCCTACTGGAATGTCAATCCAGATCTGAACTATCACCTTGCGCATCATCATAAGGGCTTGTATCTCAGCAATCATGTAGCCTACCATCCTGGGTTTGAATACTAGTTTGTCTAATGTTTTCACGTGGTATCAAAGACATTGATGTGGTTAGGAATATCCCAGTTGGTTGTAGCTAGGAATTACCCAACCCTAGTTCTGGACAACTAATGTGGCTTGAGAGCGGGCATTGGAATGTCAATCCACATCCAAACGATGGTGTTTCCCATCATTACAAAGGCGTGTAGCTCAGTGGTGGATCAACCCACCGGCCAAGGACATGTGTCTTGGGTTTGATTCCTAGTCTGTCCAACGGTTTGACATAGTATTAGCCATGGTTGTGGCTAAAAATTCCATAGAACTAGTCTGAATGACTGATGTGGCTTGATAGGGGGTGTCGGAGTGGCAATTCACATCCAAAATACCAAGTTTCCCATCATCATGAGAGAATGTAGCTCAGTGAAAGAGCAATCCACGAGCTTGAAACAGGTTCTGGGTTTAATTCCAAATCGATCAATTTTTTTCACAAATCATAATAAGATTTGATTAGTGGAATGGGCAGAATATAGCATTGGGGTCTCGGCTCATGGATGAGTTTGATAGAATATGAACACATACACCAAGGTTCCATTCTATCTATCCCACCCAAATAATATATCAAAAATGGTTGAGTTTAGGTCCAAGTCCTGGGAAGAATTTGGCAATGGAGCATCAACTCATAGGTCAGTTTGGTAGAATATGAAGCCATCCACCAGGGTTCCATTTTATCTCTCCCATCCAAATAGCTGGAGTGGCCGTATCCGATTGCTGAATTAAGAAGTAAATCCTACTTCCATATTTGAGATGAAAATAATAATAATATTATATTGATAGATGATAAATATTACAATTGATGGCCGCCATTATATATGGTGTGGGAAGCCATGTATGAGAATACACGACCCTTACCTAATACTAATTATTATTTGTATTTAATTATTTTATATTTGTTACATTGCCACCCCCTTTAAAGGGAGTTTTTTCCTCAAAGCTATATTTGTGGACATCGTCTTTTATTCTTGATTTGTGTTGATGCCTTATTTGAGCTAAGTGATATGGATTGGTCTCTCTATCTTGATGACAGCTTGGGTCCTTCTTATGCATGCAACTCTTCTGCTTGGGTGGAAAATTCCTTAGACCATACAATCGATACTTAATTCCATTCCATTTAAAACTCGTGTACTATTTTTGTACATTGGTAGAGTACGTCCCTAGTGATGCTAACCATTCAACGCTTAATACCATGTCTACTTCCTTGAGTGGCAAAGCAATACAATTGAGTTGTAGGTGTAAGTTTTCTATGTGTAATGACACCTTATGACATTTTCCTACTTCTTCTATGTGTTGATCCACGATGGTTGAGGCTTTAAGCCCTTTTGCAGGAAACACAAAAAGATTAAGTTCCTTTGCCTTGTTGATATCGATCAAATTATGGGTACTCCCAGAATCGACCAAAATTGTGATATCCCTATCTTTAATTTTCCCATCAAGTTGTAGTCTTTTTGGTCATGAATTCCTTGATTCTGGTACTTGGAATATGAGTTGTTCCGTTTTAAGGATGTCATGATTTCAAAACTGAGGTGGAATATATTTTCCTGCGAGTGCTTGGCTTTCATTCTGTTGGGTGTAATATTTCTCTGGTGTCTCTACCTTTTCTTCCTTACAGACTTGTTGAGTACACGTAACCGTCGCAACTGATGCATCAGATGAGCTTGTGTCTGTATCTGAATCAGCTGTATCTTCCTATCTTGATACATGTACTTGCTTCCCATTAATGATTTTGCAATGTACCGTGTGATTGGTTTTTCATTTATGGGCTGGAAACGAATCTTCTCCACATCGACAACAAGTATTCTTCTTGTTTTTCCTATCACTGTCGGTGTGGTTGCTTGATGTTTTTGAGCTATTTTCAACTTCATAGCCATATGACTGATATCTATTACATTGATGGCTGGGTGACCACATATCTGCACAATACTTGCACTGAGTCTCTTGCTGTCGCAAATATCCCTTGTTAGGGTTCCCTTGTCTTGATTGTTTGAATTTTTCCTCAATAAGTTTTGCTTTATGCCTAGCCTTATCCAAATTTGTCACATTATGTAATTCTAATTCGTCTCTTATGTATGGTTTAATACCAGAGATATATGTCTAGAGTCGTTGACACTCTGTTAATTCTGGTACGCGTGTCGCTAATGCTTCCCATGCGTAGGTGTATTCTTCCACATTGGTTTCTTGCTGTAGCCTAGTTAGTTTGGCGAAAAATTCTTTCTCTGTCACATCTTCGAATGTTTTAAAAAAATCATTTTTGAATATGTCCCAATTGTAGGCACATGCCTTTGTAATTTTCTTCCACCACATGTACCAATTGTATGCCCAACCTTCAAGCTGCATGGAGGCGTATTTAATTTTCTCATCATCTGATAAGATTTTGTGAATGTAGAAGAATTCTTCCGCCTTGTTGACCCATGCCACACTCAGTTTTAATTCTCCATCAAACTTGGGTAACTCCAATTTAGGTTTCATTGAGTATCCTCCCATCGATTGCATTGTGGTCCAATATGGTTATGATTATTGTAGTCTTTATGGTCTTCCGGGATCTCCACTTTGGGGGAATTTGATTGATGATCATTGGTATCAATTGTATCGCGACATGAATGGTCTCCTTTTGGCGACTCGCCATTTATAGCGTCATCTCTATCCTTAAAAATCTGCTTGATATTTTCTAGTCCTGTATCGAAGTATGCTTACATTTCCTCTCGTACCTTCCTCATTTCCCATGAGACTGCTCCGGCAACTTCGTATTGCACCTTGCGCAAAAACTCTTCCTTTTCTTCTTGAAACTCTTTGTCAAGTTTGTCCATTCTAGACCTTCCAGGATTTTCAAATATCTAATTTGGTCTTTTTCTAATTTTTCCAGTCAATCCTTCATGTCTGCCATCAATCTAGTGCAAAGAGGTATTTTTGCTTACTCAAAATAGGATTTTTTTTTTAATATAATAATGAATGATTATACTTAATAGTAATCTTTAATTTTTTTTTAATAATAATATTATTATTTTAAAATAATAATAATTAATAATTTTTTTGAAATATTATAATAATAGTATTATAATATTATTAACTTTTGACTGAACGTGGAGATTAGGGTCAACCCTAAAACGTGGATTTTAAGGAGGAAGGCATGGGGAATGCGATGGGCGGTGGAACGGTGTGTAGGGTGGGGATGGGATATGACGAGGGAGAGGATGGGAGGAAGGAGGGCGCAACAGTGATGGTGAGTGGAAGGGAGAGGAGGAAGTAAGGGGAGAGGCTGTGGGGGGTAGCAGTGGTGGGCGGAAAGGGAGCGACAGGCTGAGGGGGATGATGGGGAATGGGAGCTCTTGGAGCTGGAACAGGCACGGGAGTGGGAGACGTAGGGAGTGGTTGATAGGAGAGGGACGTGGGTTGAAGGCCGAGAAGGAGTAGTAGGAGGTAGTGGAGAGTGTAGAGTTGGAGTGGGGAGGATGGGGGATGTGATTCACAACGGAGAGAGGTGAGCAGTGAAGGGAGATGGGTGTGGACCAAAATTATTCACTAAAAAAGAACTAAACCTAGCCGACTCTCCCAAAAACCCAACATCACACATCACATTTACCTATAACTACTCTCTCTCACACAGTTTCTCAGAATAGTACCAAGCTCACCCCTGATGATGGAGTCACTTTGAAGTCTGAAACGTTGGGTTTAATAAACCGTAAATAGGTCTTTCCAACCTACTGATTAATCTTTCCTTTGGTTAACTCTACACTCGTCTTCCACAAGAAACTGTTTCCTCCACATGTAATAATTACATTGTGTCATCAAAAATTGATCTTCTTTTGCTTATAACAAATGCAGAATGAAGGATTCATTGTCATTGCTCTAAGAAGTTCTAAGGTTAGTTTCTCGTAAAATAAAGATTGTATAAATATTGTGAAGATTCATATGTTCCAACTCACGAACCGAGAGCTTCTTTATTCTAGACATAAACAAAAGAAATTTATGATGAATACTAGAGAGCTATTACTTTATAGCTTCAACCTTATCAGGGTATAGGGGTAGAACTATAACAGTATTGGGAAGCTCGCATAAATAAATTTCTTCGAGTTGTGTTGTGCATGGCCTATCTTCTATCCATTCGGGAATAATATATAAAATATTAACATCGAGGAGGTTTCATTGAATCTTATCCTATATTAGTTTCCGAAAATGCAAGGCTGGCTTGTGACTAAGAAAACGCTCTTGAATCCAATACTTGCAATGAAAACAATAATTTTCCATTCAAAATAGGAATTAAAACTAGAGGATTATATATTTGCACTAATATCTAATTTAAGAAAAAGGCCGACACACATATTGTTATGTTTGTATTTTAAAATTTGTTTCCCACCCTTGTCCCGTTTTGTGGATTTGTGCTGATGACATTGTTTGGAGGGAGTTATACACCCTTCCACTCATAAATTTTGTATCCATTTTCCGTTGGATTGTGTGCATCAAATTAGAAAAAATACATCATTTATTGCATGATGTTTATCCCATTTTTTTTGGTAAGAAGCATAGTAAAATTATATTATAGTACAAAAAAAACTTACAATCTCATGAGAGTTAGTAGAGTAGGCATTTTGAGGCTTCTCATGGAACCAGGAGTACATAACAGAGTATTTGTGGACATATCCAGTGACATAGACCTTATGACAGTCGATCAATAAAGACATAAACAAAACTAGACCAAGGATGTAGACTAGCATCTAAAGAAGGATCATCAACAAAAGAAAACAAAACATAAAAGCTAACATCCAAAACCAGTAGAATAGTCCTCACACAGAGCCACATTAGGTACTGGTGTTTGCATTCTAAGAGCCATGAATTTCCTCAGGGATAGGGAAAGTGCCAAAGAATTCATCATCCCACTGCTGAGACGGGAGCTTGATAGGAAGAGGCTCGTCTTTGCGAGGAGGAATGGCATCATTCTCAGCTTTTCAGACACGATTGTAGTGCAGAATGTCAATGGTCAAGGTGATTGGGAAGGAGGCCCCTGGGGGAGTATCCCCCTGAACCACCATTGCCACCACCGCAGGAAAGCTTGGGCCAGAATTCGAGCTGTGAGCAGGGGCCAAACCATCCAAAGCCACAACACCCATGGAGTCATGTAGGGAACGACCAGTAGCATGGGCGTCTGCTGCCATAGCAGTGCCCTCAGTGTGGATGGTTAAATCTTCCGCCGAACCAGCAATAGGAACAGTAGGACCGTAACTAGGAGGAGGGGCCGGGAGTGGAAACAAAGAATACCTGCGGCTAGTCAGGCTGCTTTCCAAAGCTACTAGCACCCCGTCCAGATGCACCATGTTGGACCTGGTATCCATAATAGCCACCTTGGCCATTTTCCAATTGGTGAGAATCTCCTCCAATAGGGTGCCAATCATATTCTTCAAGAGCCAATAGTAATTTACTTGGATTCCTTGGCTACCAAAAGCCAGAATTTTGGCCACACTGTGCGACTCCTAGTCGTCAACTAGACGGCGCCCAGGGATGGAGACGTTGTCCTTGTAGCCAATGTTGGTAGATTTTCCTTCTCTGCAGTGGACGCAGATTTACCAATGCCATGGACAGAGCCGCGCTTGGACGTGGCTCAATTGCGAGTCATGGAAGAATTAGGAGTAGAACTCTCAGCAGGATCAGAACTCTCAACAGTGGAGACAGACATGGAGTAACAAGGGCAAGTAATGACAGCAGGGGATCGGATGGGGATCCTCATATCAAGGATCATGCAGCCGGAAGGAGAAGACTTCACACAGGAGAGTTTATGGCGGAGGTGAACCACATGGGAGAGCGGGACATAAAAACCAATGTTGGCATAAATACCAACCACTAACCCATGTGGATTATAAAACTCAGCACGTGTGTAGAGGCCAAGTGGACAAGGGTCATGTCCAGCATTAAAGGCTGGGTCTGGGGGAGAGTGCAACCTGAGGACAGGGGCAAGGTGGAGGAGCCACGCTACCAGGTGGGTAGATAGTGCTCCCTGCCATGGCTCTTTCCATCATCATGTCACCTACATATGGGGCATGATGATTATCCCATTGAATCCATAGATTGGTGATATTTGAAGCCCTAGGTTGGCTATATTTGGAATCTGTGGACCACCCCGCTCTCACTCTACCTCTAGCCCCTTACCACCCCCCAATGTCTCTCCCTTCACGTGTCTCTCTCTCTCTCTCTCTGTTTCTCTCTAACTTATTAACATCACCCCACCCTTTTCTCTACCTCTAACCCCTTACCACCCCCCACCCCTCTTTTTCTACCTCTAACCCCTTACCACAAGGAATTATTTTAATTCTATAATCGTCACACAATAAAATTATAACCCCCCCTTGGAAAAAAAAATATATTGTTACAAAACGCGCACGCGTTATGTAAATATAAAACACGCACACCTTCTGTAAATAGAAAATGCGCACAGGTTTTGTTTTGGTGGGATTTAAAATTTAAATTTAAACAAAAATGTATGCGTTACTTAGAACTATGCCCAAACCTCCACACGAGCTAGCGTGGCTTTCATATGCCTATGTGTTTGCTTCAGACTTTGATTTAGATTTACCATGCATGTGCCCTGGAATATGATATACCATGTCTAATTGAGCATTGTATTAAATTTTTTAAGTGTTCCCATGTTTAGTCGTTGGTTACAGTATGCTACACGATCATTTTTTATGAAATTTTAGACATAGATAGCATTTTTTCTACAAATTCCAAATAGGTAATTTTAAAAAAGAATATATATATATATATATATATATATATATATATATATATATATATATATATATATATATATATATATATATATATTCTATTTTTTCCTTATGTTTCTTGTGTTATGACTCCTTAATTCAAAAAACACATTGTTAGTATTTTGTCCATAACACTTTCGTTTCTCAACCATTTAAAAAAAACTTCGTATGGTGCACTAAAGGACACAAACCTCTACATCCTACAAAATTCCGTTTCGAAATAATTGAATTAAGACCTTCAAAGGATGCACCCACAATTGGCATACTTTTTTCGAGGTTCGATCACTTAGATAATTAAAGAAAAAATTAAAAAATATTAATTTTTTTCGGGAAAAATAACGGTGCACTAGTACTACTTGTTCTCTATATGTGTATCAGTTTTCATAATTTGGTTCCATCGTTTGTGCACTCAAAGGATGCACCCACAAAAACATATATCTTATAATTTGCCAAAAAAAAAGTGCCTATTACAAAGGATCAAACTTCAGAGAGTTAAGAACATTTCCAATAGAAAAAAATTATATATTCGGAAACATCATTCAATTTCCTATGTTTCATCGTCTTTACTCATCACAAGATTCATTATGTATGTGTCTCAAAAAATCCATGTAAGTTGATGGATGTCTGTTTTTTCAGTTTTCTATTGCATCTAACATGTCAAAAGAGACCCTTATTAGCTTGCACACACCCTATAGGAGTGACAATCCCTAAAGATGTTCATTTGACTTGAAAATTGATTTTTCCACCTCTAGTTTGGCATGATGTCTGAAATGTGAGGGTATATATGGTTTGAGATTATAATTTTCATTCCTAGATAATATTAAAATATATACTTGATTGTTAAGATATAATGATAAAAATGGATTAAATAAAAATGATTATAATAAATAAAAAGTATATTAATTAATTTTATATTGAGATCTAAAGATAATAAAATATAAATCATGGAAAATAATTTGAAGGTTAAAATGAATTGATAATATTACAAATGGGTTTTCAAAGTGATCAGAGTCGGAGGATTAATTTAAGCTAGGAAAATGTAACGTTAAAATAACAATATTAAGTTGCTATAAAGGAGGACTGTCAACTAGAGGAGAGGGGGAGTGGTGAAGCTAATAAGAGCGTAAGATAAAAAAGAAAGTTGTAACATGAAAGGAAGGAATGAGATCAAAACAAAGTCAATCAAGGTTGCCAAGGAATAAATAGGGAATGAAGAAAGGGGGAAGAAATATTAGAGATGAAGGGGGGGGGGGGGGGGGGGGGCAGACGAAGATCTATTGACATAAGCTATGGATAAGGGGTTTCCAATATAGGTTGAGCTTGTATCGATCCTCTCTATCAAAGTTGTGAGGGTGTTTCTCAATTTCAAGGGATTTTCTGATGATATGAGATGATTAGTGAGGTTCAAATGCTAGGATTTTAGTTTGGTCAAATCAAATAAGGTGCTTAGAATTGTAGGAATTTTCCACTATAGATGACTTAGAGAGGTATTTGTGGGTTGTGTCAACCATGTATTATTTGAAACAGGTTTGGAATGATCTCCTAGTTTGTCCTGTCTAGGATTTTCCACATGAGCTAGGAATTTGGTAAACCCCCAAGCCAAGCATGGGATTAGTTTTGTCCTTAACGCTTCTAAATAATTATTTAAGGGTTCTATGGGGTTTTAAGAGGGTTTTGATATTCCTTTTAGCTAGGATGTTAGAACTATGACATGTAATTCCTTGGATGAAACATAGTGAGATAATGGTATAGGGACGACAGGCGGTAGAGGGGTGTTTAGGTTTCAAAAGACTATTAATTTGAGAAATGGAATAACTATTGGAAATGAGAGCTTTAGTGAGGTGGGTCATTTCTTCATCAAGAAGGTGATGGAATATATTTGAATGGATTTGGTGATGAGGGATTTTAGAACCACTAACTTTTGTGTTGGGTGGTGGTGGGATTGGGAATGAAAATACCTGTCAATGTCTATAATGCCCCAACTTGCAAATTATATATATATATATATGCAAATAAAGTCATAACAAGGTGCATAGTTAATGTTTAAAATGGAATTTATTAAGCTAAAGTGGGATGAGTGCATGGATGACGAGTGTCATCCATTAAAATTAAATTGATTTTAATAATACGGAAAATGATTTTTTAAGGGGAGGGGGGAGGAATTCATGGGGGTCCTTCTTGACCTTGGGATTGGGGGATTTTGGGTGGGACCATATGGTTTAATGGGAAAGGAAAGAGGATGTTATGAGGATTACATGATGGTGGTTAGGAGGAGTTAAGGGGAATGAGCATTCAACTCTAATTGATCCTAAGGGAGGAAAAAAGATTATTCTTGGCATAGTTTTATTGATTCAGGGCTCATGGAATCTCAATCATTCACTTAGGGGTAGGTTGGGTTAAGAGTTGTACTCAACACTTTGTTTCTCATCATTTTTGTTGTTGTTGTTGTTGGTAGGGGCCTACGATGCACTGATTTGTAAGCCAAGTCTTTCTTACTTCATTTCCAAGTATGTTTCTTGACTTCCTTTTTTTTTAGGTACCTTAAGTAATTTAAGTTATAAGTAATATATATGTGTTTTGTGTTGTATTATAGAAGTAATTGTGAGTTATGTTCAGTTTTAAGTATATTAAAGTAGGTAGTACACAGTCTTCTTGTGATAAAATTGTTGGGTAAAGGATCCATGTTGAAGACGAGTAACAAGCACATCCAAAAATGGGAGAGAATTATATTTTAGGTTTCCATGGTAAATTGAATGTGGGGAAAAATGTAATTGTGTTGGTTAAGGAATGAATTGATTGAGTATTTTTCATGAGGCGAGATGACGAAGGTGTATTCAACAAATTGAAACCAACGTTTAGGTTTGATATGAAAATTATTAAGAGATAGAGTTGCAAAATGTTCCATAAAATGTTGGAAAAAATTGGAGATAAGGATGATCATTTCTCAACAATGGAAATATTTAGAGAAAAAACTGCTACACATACTTCATTTCTCACAACTGATCATAGGAGATGACTAAATGAACAAACTTGAACAAGGAAATTTTTTCATAAGTAGTTTATGCTAATAAGTCATCACCACTAGTACAAGAAATGACCTTAAATAAGGGAATCATTACAAAATTGCATGTATTGTTCTATTAATTTTGATACGAAAGTCGACAAGAAAAGAGAGAACATACATGGAGAATAGTAGCACTTGAGACCATGAAGGATTCTAGAACCTTATCATTCCTAGGATTAAAAGTGGTGGACTCTCTTACAAGAAAAAATGTGACATGGTTGAGTGTAAGGAGGCTTTGGATAATAGATAACTAATGTAGCATGTGTTCCTTATATTATTAAAATATGAGCTATTATTGGCCATGTTGTCCATGCCAATTGAAATGGTTCCATTCCATTAAAAAATCAAGCAAAAAATGAATAGTGGTATTAAAATTGGAATAAGTATGTAAGAGTAAAATATTCTCACCCTATTTCCTCGATGATTCCTCATCCTTCATCCTTACATAACATTCCTTTAATTATAAATTTATTTTCTCTAAATAAGTAGTTAGTATTTCACTGACAAGGCACCCACCTCATGGTGATTTGTGTAAATATAACCAAGTAGAGAATGTTTCAATGATAAAGGACCCACTTTCCATCAAGCATGGAAAATTTTAAGGATCGAAAATTTTCTTAGTGTAGAAACCTTGGCGAATCTTACTAATTCTTAAAATTGCAACCATAAAACATTTGGCAATTTAATATATACATACATATATATATATATACATATACATATATATGTATGTATGTATGTATGTATGTATGTATGTATGTATGTATATGTATATGTATATATATATATTTAAAATTCTAAGTACTTTATATAGTTTTTGGATAATTTTTGAAGATTTTTAGAGTAAAAAAAATTATCCAATGGAATTTGGGCGAATCATCTTTGAAAAAAAGGCAAATTGGCAAAACAAATTGGAAAAAAGGTCAAAAAATAGCCCATGTGCTAAATTTCGCCCCTAAAATTTTCCTTGCCATCAAGTAATATAAATGCTAGAACTACCACTCTGAATATTGAACCCTTCCCATTCCAAACCTTCATTTAACAAGCAAATTGGTGAAAGCAGTGAAAGTTAATCTATGATGAGAGCCTCATAATATGCCTTGAATTCTAGGAAATTGATTTTAATATTCAATATTTGAGAAATGTTGTGGCTTGCAAAAATATATTCACAAAACAACTATGGGGTGTGGCCTCATTTCTAGACTCATCCTCTTCCACAAGCGTTCATAACACAAACCTTGCTTTGCAGGATTCACCCACCCTATATCCTTCCTTTAAAGGGAATCTATAGTAGCTACAACCACTTCATCGAATGGAGAATTTGTCTTATGAATCTCCCATAGAGAACATAGGAAAAGAAGCGATCATTACATTACAAAGATACAAATAGCACTTGGGAAGGGGGCAGGGTTGGAATTTAATTTCATCTCTTCCCTTCCAACTAAATTTTTTTGATGTTTTGAACTTTTATCTTGCCCACCACATAACATTGTAGTGAAAAAATAACTCGTCAACAATGAAGTTTTATTAAAAAAACAACCCTTTAATTATAATGTTTTTATTAAATAATTTATTTTTCGATTAAATATGTGCTTTTATTAAGGATTTTAATTTATAATTAAAAGATAACAATAGACTCATTTACCCATTCTTTTGTTGATCATGTGTTTTGAAAATAGAGGGTGGAAAAAAACAACCTACTAAGAGTGACATAGACAACTCAAAAGTAACATGTGCCAACATTATGCATCTGAAGTACATTAAGTGATAAAATTAAGAAAAAAACAAAATGTGGAACCTAGAATCCTTTCTAAAGGTTAATGTGAGGCCACATGTAATGCAACCTACAAAATTTTAGAAGGCTAACATGTTACATCAATGGTGGGCATGTGCAAGCTAATGAGGGTCACTTTTGGCGCGTTAGATGCAATAAAAAACTAAAAAATCAGGCATCCATCCACTTACTTGGTTTTTTTGAGATACTTACACAAGATATCTTGCATCGAGTAAAAAATATGAAATGTAGGAAATCGAGTCACGTTTCCGAATATATAAGTTTTAAGTAATGAAAATTTACATAACTATGTCAAATTTCATTTTTTCTAACAGTCACTTTTGTTTTTGGCAAATGATAAGGTATATGTTTTTGTGGGTGCAGCCTTTCACTGTCTAAATGACGGTTTCAGGCTACAAAATCTAGTATACCTGTATAGAACCAATAGCAATAGTGCAGTGCTATTTTTCCAAAATTAAATGTTTAATTTTTATTTATTTTTTAATTATGTAAGTGATCAAACCTCGAGAACGGTACGTCAAATGTGAGTGCAGCCTTTGAAGGTCTTAATATAGTTATTTTGACCTGGATTTTTTATAGTACGTAGAGGTCGGTGTCCTATAGTGCATCATACAAGATTTTTTAAAAAAGGTTGTGAAATGAAAGAGCTACGGAATAAACACTAACAGTATGTTTTTTGACCAATGGAGTGATGACACAAGAAAATTAGGAAATAAATAGAAAATTTGAATATTTAAAAAAAAAATTACATATTTGGAATCTGCATAAAAACTTCGATCTATGCCTAAAATTTTGTCAATAATGGTCAGGTATGTCATGCTGTAGAGAGCGCTGAAAAACAAGCATACTCAGAAAAATGTTGAAAATGTCAAATTAGATATGGTCTAAAAATTCCCTAGCACAGGTTTGGCAAGTCCAAACCAACCACATAGGACAGTAGCTGACACGCGAGCGCGGGAGGAGTGGGTGAGTAGGTGCTCAGGAACGTGTGCGCATTATGTTTAAATTCAAATAATGCGTGCGTGTTTTATT